>CAUYQG010060720.1:0-19619 GCA_963574415.1 Tarsius wallacei | reverse complement strand
ATTTGGACACAGACACAGGGACAGGGACAGCCTCACTCCTCCCCCTCCTCAGCCTAAACTCATTTCCATCCTCCTCACTTGCCTCTCAACATGCACACCCCCTCACCCTGCCTCAGTGTCCACCAGTCCTCCCATGTTTATTCTTACAGTGGAGATTCTCAAACTTTCTCTGTTCCTGTTCCGCGTGTCTCAATAATTCGTTGATGGCGCCCTCTGCCCAACAGAAATGTCTAACAGTTCTATTTATTAATTAGGTTGGTCCAAACCACTCAGTAACAGTGGACTGGGTGGGTCCGATAGAGGCCTCCATGTATCCAAGGGGTATTTTAAGGACCCCTAAAAGTTTGCTGATGTACCCCTGGGTGCCTCAACTCATAGTTTGGGAATCACTCTTACAGTCTGGATTAACACCCCCCTTTTTTTTACTTGCATGTCACTCAAGGGGCTTATCTATGGCCTAGGTATTCTCACCTAGGTAATTTGGGGGTGCTTTCAACAGAGGGGATCTGAGATCTTTGGC
The DNA here is from genome assembly GCA_963574415.1 of Tarsius wallacei. Classification (NCBI taxonomy): domain Eukaryota; kingdom Metazoa; phylum Chordata; class Mammalia; order Primates; family Tarsiidae; genus Tarsius; species Tarsius wallacei. The sequence goes on along the minus strand of CAUYQG010060720.1, from coordinate 19,099 downwards.
TCCTAAGATTCCAGTCAATACTTTTCAAATTCTCTCACTTCTCACTCTTCCAGTCCGTCTCAGATTAGGTGAGTGTGGCCAGAAACAGCAGAGAGTCAAGTTTTGGGGGAGGCAGGGCTCAGGTTGCCCATACTGCTGTCTGTGCCCTGGGCAGGGAAAAAAACTCAGTTCCATGACTTGTCCTCTGGCCAGCCATCACCCCAGTTCTGTCCTCACACTGGGAAGGAGGACAATGCAGAGGCCATTACAAGGACTGCAGGTGATCGGGCTATGGTCCCAGGGATGCTGCAGAACAGTCCTCTCCTTTCCCTTCAACTGTCAGTGGACCCAGGTTCTACCTTGCTTGGCATCAGGGAGTCCTCCGCAGTCTCCCTCCATCCTCCCATCATGGTGCCCTCTACCACTCCACCCTTGGCCCTCCCTCAAAAGCACTTCTCTTTCCTTAGGGTTGCAGGCCCAGGCATCTGTAAGTGGAGTCCTGCCCTTGGCACCTCTGTGGAGTCTAGGTTGGGAGCAGGGCAGGCAGGGGTCCCTCTCAGATATTTTGGGTCCTGCCCATTGAGAGGGAGGAAGGGAAGCCCCTCTCTGGAACTATCTCAGTGATATTTGCACAAGATCAGCTCTCTTCCTCTTGCCCATAGGGGTTATCCCAGGCACCCTGGGCTGTTGTGCTCTCAGTCCTTTGTGACAGGTTTAATGTCACTCATTGGTCTGATTCTGGTGCCCCATCCTGCCACATGAGAAACCCAGATGTTGACATTTCTCAACACTATTTCCCAAGCCTCTGCAGCCTGACTCACTGTTGACATGGCAACCTGCTCCCCTGCCCAGGCGCTTAGCTCCATCCCCAGAAAAAAGGGAGAGTGGACTGAATCCCAAAGACTAGTTCTTGTGCACCCTGCCCTAAGTTGTTTAAAAAAATACCACCACAAAACTATAGCACTAGAATGAAACCCGGCAAGTGTCAGGGGACAAAAGCCAAGGAGCACAGTTCCAACTGGTCATGGAATTAGATTCTGCACCCCCCACAGCCAAGGCTAAGAAAGGATAGGACAATGGTCACTCTCACTCTCAAACAAAAGGGGACTTCTGGATTCCCCAGGAGAGCAAACTTTTCTATCTTGGACTTCTGCGAGGTGATTTGTTGTGACTTTATGTTAAGGAGATTAAATAAATCTAAGGATATATTCTTGAGAACAATTTTATTTAAAATAATAGTAATAAAAAGGCTGGGTATGGTGGCACACCTGGCACACCTCCCAGTACTTTGGGAGGCTGAAGTGGAAATATCACATAAGCCCAGGAGTTCAAGACCAGCCTGGGCAACATAGTGAGACCTTGTCTCTACACAAAAATTTAAAAATTAGCCAGGTGTGGTGGTGTGCATCTGTAGTCCCAGCTACTCAGTAGGCTGAGGCAGAAGGATCACCTGAGCCCAGGAGGTCAAGGCTGCAGTGAGCCATGCTTGTGCCATTGCACTCCAGCTTGGGAAACAGAATGAGATCCAGACTTAAAAAAAAAAAAAAAAAAAATTAGATCTAAAGGGATGTGAAAACAAAGGATGACAGTGTAGGAAGTGCATCTTTTCCCACACCTCTTGGCTGTGCTGGTTGAGTGCATTATGATAACTGTAATTGTGGCATCCGGTGTGTGTCTTTGGGCATAAGGATGTTTATTGTATGGATCTTAAGGGAAATAGGTACTTGAATCATATGCTGAAAAACATATGATATAGGATTCAGTAAGAGAGTTCTCATGATTTGTGTTGTTCCTGGAGTTGGAAATGGGTACAAATCCAACAAGAGGTCAGATTACTAAATGGACTGTTGCCTGAGTCATTCTTAGTGGTGGATTAGGGGAAAATGTGTTTGGCCTAAAGGAGGTAGGAACAAAAAGTAAATTCATAGAACATGGTTCCAGGACTGAGATTTGATCCTGAAAAAGAGAGACTAACAGCCATCAGCATCATGTTTAAAAATGCACACAAAGACATCCATTTGAATGTTACAATGAGTTTGATAATTGCCTTGTTGTATCACCTTGAGCAGAGGCTGTCCACTTCTGGAGTTGTCTGCTTCATCCACAGACCTTTGTCCTGCTTCGGGAGGCTTTGTGGCTACCCTGCCTGAGGTAGCTGCGGTGAGTACACCCATTGATCTAGATTTGTAGCCTGTTTTTGCTGTGATTCGTGAGCACTTGGGTCAACACCTCAGAGCCTGAGAGCCCTGCATTTGTCATGAAGGCCTGAAATGATCCCTTCCAAAGAAGTTGAAGGAGTTTTTGCCTTGACGTGTCTTCCAGCAGACCCAGACTTCGGACTGGACAAGTTTAGGTGGCATTTCCTTTGAATGACATTTCCTTTGGGCACAAGACTTAGTATGTAAGATACGTTCTTGACAGTACACAACTCTGTACATACAACAGGGCAGAACCAGGCCTTGTTGAAGTTACCCCTGATCACACAGAGCACCTCATAATGATCTCATGGGAAGTCAGACTTCATGAGCCTCAGAGCGGGTCTCATCGGCAGCCTGTTGCCCACTCAGAAGATCATTGACCCAGGAGTTAAGGTGTCATTTTCTGCTTACTGGTAAAGGCCAAGGCTGCACAGCCGGTAAAGCAAGTTCAAAACTCAAGGCCCAGGCGGATCAAGGGCTTTTTATAGTCACACAGTTTTATCTTCAGTGTCTGATTGATTTGCTATTTTGTGACCAATGGGATGATTCAGACAGTGAAATGTCTAGATAGAAGAAGGACCCTCTGGTACCCAATTTCCACAACTTCTCAACAAGAAAATAGATTTTATCCACGTTGAAAATAGAAGGTCTAGCAAGAGGCAAACTTGCCAATGGCTCTGAATCCTGTCTCACCCTTACAGACTTGCCTGGGTTATATTGTTTGCAGATGAGACATGACTCTACCACTTCTAGGGCCAATTCTGAAAATTTTCCTGACCAATATGTATTGAGTGTAAAACTTAATGTGATTTTTTTTCCATAATGTGAACAGTCACAGAGTAATTTAACTAGGAGGGATCATGGTTTTAATAGGCAACTGTCCTGAGATTACCAGATTATATCTTGATCGTGAAGGTATTTTTGAGATTGCCAATATTATTTTCCAAACTTTTGCATCGACTTTTGTGAATCAGTCATACATGGATCTAGTTTTCCTTCTGAAAGTTTGGCAGATAGATATCAATTACTATTCTAGAATTACAGTAGTAATTTTTTTAGCATGAAGTCAACGAAAACACAATCCTTGACTTCTAGGATGGTCTCTCAACTAGGGACTTCAACCTGAATATCTGATATTGCCTGCAGATGATCTCACCTCAAGAACATTACCTTCCTTATAACTGCAAAGAGCCTTTCTCCAAAAAGATCATGTTTACAGGTTTCAGGTGAACATGAATTATCTTTGGAGACAGGTGGGGACACCATTCAACCTCCTGCATCCACTTTAGAGGTGAGGAGGATCCTGTAAGTCAGAACAGGAAAGGGTTCTGATTTATAGCCCCTCTGAGCTAGAGCCCTCAGCCTGGCTCTGAGTCCTGGCCCAGAACAGTTACCAGTTCTCCTGATATCAGACTCTTGACCTACAAAACACAGAAAAGAAGTGAACACATAGATTTGTTATAACAATTAAACGTGTGTGTCTTAGCACAGTGCTGGGAGAGGTCAGCATGAAATTCCCCCAGCTAATCTCAATAGTGCTAAATTCAGTTGAGCACAGGCCATAGCCTGAGACATGTAAGACCCAGATACCTGCTTCTCCCAAGGTCCCTAGCAGTTGGTCTGAGCCTGGTGTGAGACAGTGACCTGGCTTCAAGCAGGCCCAAGAGCTGCTACCTGTGATCTCTCCATGCCTAACGATTCTTCCACCAGGTCTTGAGCCATGGAAAACTGATGTCATAGATGCAGGATCCATCAGATATGACAGAGATACACTGAGACTCTCCCCTGGAAATGTGGAGTCCACTGCCCCTGTCCCCAAACCCTGGCTGGACCCCTAGAAACGTGACTTGTCCTCTGTGACTGCAAAGAGTTCCTCCTGTGGACAGGAGGCCTGCGATGGCCCCTGGCCTCTGCATCTGTGTGCAGGGGAGGGTTGTAGGGTAGAGTGAGGAGGGGGCTGGGGTAGGACTTCTGGTGACATGTGGGCCATTCTCCCATCTCATGTTTTTCCAGGGCTTGTCAGGAAGCTTGGAGGTGAGCACGGCAGAAAAAGCACCCGCCACTAGCACTGACCAGGAAATAGAAGATGCATAAGGCTCAGCATGCCTGGGGCTATGGGGAGCAAAACCCTGGTCCTTCCCAACACAATTCAAAAAAATTTTTCTCCCCACCACCATCACTTGGCAAAACACCAGGACAAACGATGTCTCAACCAAACAGGCAGGTCGAGGAGAAGAAGACTGGTTTCATCGCCGCCAAAGAAGCCATCTTTGTCAATTCGAACTCTCAGTCACCACCCGGAACCAGCAGCCAACCCTGCACAAAGGTAAGTCCCATGAAGGGATGTCCAGGAAGGGGGCATTCTGGAGCCAACTAGTCTACCCACTCCTCCTGCAGCTAGCACAGCTAGAGTCTTACAACTCTTCTAGTCATGTCCCATGAGTTCCGGGGATGTGCATAGATCCTGCAGCAGCAATGAGCCCCTGAGACATGAGTCTGGGGACTTCTGTGTCCTGGAGTCTCCTTCCTGAGGTCTCTGAGACATGGGTCTGGCAGCTTCTCTTCTGTGTCCTGCAATCTCCTTCCTGAGATTCTGAGATGTGGGTCTGGGGGCTTCTGCTCTGTGTCCTGGAGTCTCCTTCCTGAGACTCTGAGTTGTGGGTCTGGGGGCTTCTGCTCTGTATCCTGGGGTCTCCTTCCTGGGGTCTGTGAGATGTGGATCTGGGAACTTCTGTGCTGTGTGCTGTGGTCTCCTTCCTGGGGTCTCTGAGTCATGGGTCTGGGGGTTTCTCTTCTGTGTGTTGGGATCTCCTTCCTGGAGATTTTCTTCCAGTTACTCCTGCAGCCATCACCACACCAGCCCACCCACTCTACCCACTCCCACCATCACCAGCATCACCCCAGGGCCCAGCATCCCTCCCCTCCCTGACTGGGCACTCTTGCCCCCTTGGAGCTCATTCCCTGCTTAGTGCTCCCAGCTCTCCCTGGAAGCATCCCTCTTCACTGGCAGCCAAATCTCCCTGCATCCGCAGAAACAAGGCCTCAATAGGAGCAGAAGGGAGGGTTCTCACCAGAGGCACCCTCCCTTCACCTCCTCCCCCTCCTGTCTGCTGCCCAACATTTAAGCTACACAGATTCTGCCACTAATTTCCCACAATGGTGGGAACCTGTAAGGGACCCCAAGGCAGTGGCATGTGTTGTGCCTTCTCCAGGGACCTGAGAACAGCCTGTTCCGCCAGTATGAGGAGAAGGTACGCCCCTGCATTGACCTCATTGACTCCCTGCGGGCCCTGGGCGTGGAGCAGGACCTGGCCCTGCCGGCCATTGCCGTCATAGGGGACCAGAGCTCTGGCAAGAGTTCCGTGCTGGAGGCACTGTCGGGAGTCAACTTGCCCAGAGGCAGTGGTAAGTGTGGGCTGGTTCACCCCCCGTGGGTAATGCTGGGGGCGTGGGGCATCTGAGTTCAGATTCCCATGCTTAAAGGGCCATTGCTGCCCTCTGTGGCTCAGGATCCAGGGACTTTGCTATCTTTTCTAGTGATCTTTGTAAGAGTGTAGAATCTTATCTTCTTTGATCAGGTTAAATTGGTGATACATGAGGTCTTTTGAAAGAATTTTCTCAAAGTTTTGAAAAGCTATTAGCCAGGATTATGGTGTAATAAGACACATTGGCATTGACATTGGCATTAGCACTGGCACTGGCATGGCATTGGCCTTGGGAGGATTCCTTTGCCACTCCTTTGATGCTCAGCTTCTCCCCAAGACTCTCGCCACCTTCTCCCTGCACCCCCCAGTCCTAAGCATTTGGGGAGCACTGGGAAGTGTTAAATGTGCCTGGGAAGGTCTCACTCTGTCACATTCCCTCTGCCCCTCTGCTCAGGGCTACCCACCAGGATGCTTGCCGGGCCTGGGGCAGACACCCAAGGCACTGACCCCAACTGCAGCAATACTGGAGAGCCTGGAGAGGTGCTGTAAACCTGGGATCAGCTTGTGTCACTCACAAGGCAGCTTGGTGGGGACAGTGGCTATGGCCAGCTACTGGTAACCGCCAGATTCCAGGATGCTTGCTCCAGCTGCAAACACCTCCCGAGGACAGCAGTGTCTCCTGGAGCCCTGTGCCCCTTTGCACCTGTCCATTCCAGACCCATCTCACATACTGCTGGGCCCCAGAAAGAACCAGAGGTTCAGACAAGGTCTCTGGGGACACCAGAGCAGGTCCCGGGAGCCAAGGGACTGGTGACATTTCATTTAAAGGACACTTAGGATGTTTGCGGACTCCCTCTCAGGCATCGTGACCAGGTGTCCGCTGGTGCTAAAACTGAAGAAGCAGCAGCAGGAGCAGGTGTGGGCTGGAAGGATCAGCTACCGGAACATTGAACTGCAGCTGGAGAATCCCAGACAGGTGGAAAAAGAGATCCACAAAGGTGGGCCCTCATGGTCAGTCTTGGTGGCTGCTCCCTGGCTCCTCCTCCTCCTCCTCCTTATGTCCATTGCCCCATGGGGTCCACTCAGCTTCCTGAAAACACGCAATCACTGCACGGGGCTGCCCCCCCATGCTGTCACCTCCACCGTCCGTCTCTCCAGGCCCTTCTCCAGGTCACCCCTCATGGAGTCAGCCCTGCTGAAGACCCTCGCTGGCTTCTCTCAGTGGCCCACAGTCCATCCTTCCTCTCATCTCCCATCCATCTTTGGGCTGCCTCTGTTCCATGAAAAAACATGCCCTCTCTCCCTTCTAGGTTCTTCCAGTGCTCATCCCACAGTTTCCCCTCCTCTTTACCTACCTGATCCTTCCTGGTTCTTTGGGTTTCAGTTTACCTGCTTCTCCTTTAAAAGTCTCTCCATAGGACCACCAGGCCTACCCTAGCTGTCATGATCATCACCAGCCTTCCTGAAGTGCCTCTAACCCTAGGGTCCTCATGGAGGCGACATTTCCACCCAGACTCCCCCAGACATGGGCCCCGCCCACCCGCCATTCCTTGAGGCACAACGTGGCTGTTGATGAAGTTTCCCAGTGTTTATTCTTGGCAAGGACAAATTTGTAAAAAGGCTCAATTGTTCTCGGAGTCCATGGCCATGTGCCCCAGAGGGCCCCTTGGTGGTCCCCCTCAAGTACATAGCCCTGCTGGCTCAGGCACTGTTGCCTCTCCTCCCTACCTGTAGGCTTCTCCCCTTTGCTGCTTCCACAGCCCATCCTGGGGCTCAGCCAGGGCAGGCAAAAGTAACACTGAACGAACCAAGAATATCTGCAGGGATGAACTTAGCTCGAGGCAGGCTTTCTACATTACTGAATAGCATACTCAGTGTCTGAAGAGGAGACATTTAGATGTCCCTTTTGGAGAATTCCATCTGCTTGTATTAAAGAACTCTCCAGGGATCCCTTCCCAAATCGAGAAGTTCTGTCCCCAGTTTTAGTGTTTACCCCTCGATGCAGAAGCTGCTATAGACCCTCAATTGGCAAGTTTCCCAACTTCAAAGGTAAAAGTTCTGCACCCTGCTGTGCCCAGCACAGCTGCCATGGTGCCCTTGACACATCTTGCAGCATTTGTTGATGTCTATCTGGAGTGTCTCCAGCCATGGGTTCCGTGGGGCAGACCCTGGAGAGCTATGTCTAGCAGAGTGCCATGGGTGCATGCTTGGCGAAGGTTTAGGATAAGAATGACTCATGAGCAAACCATGGCCAAGACATCTTTAGAATAGCATCTCAGAACCCCCTTCTGAGATGTGTAAGTTGGGGAGTGTAAGTTGGTGCAACCACGTTGGAAAACTGGAAATCTCCACCAACGCTGTTGGCAGGAGGCTACAGTTTCTCATCTTGTGGACTTCTCCATAACTACTTGGTGTCCCTGTGACAAGGTGGCCCGCTTCCCCTGGAGCCAGCCATCCAAGAGGAAGTAAGGAAGAAGCTGAGATTCTTTAGGAACTGGTCATATACTATATCTGTTTGTTTGAAACAAGTCCCTGTCTGTATCCATCCCACACTCAAGCTTCCATCTTTTAGGGGGAGAATGTTGGAGAATTTGTGGACATATTTTAAAACCACCACAGCACTCATTGGAAAGTGTTGGAAAGCATGAAGTAAGAGCAGAACCCATCCACAATCCCATGCCTAATGTATTGAAATGTTTTTCCCTGGTCTTTTGAGGAGTGTATGTACATGCTGCCTTCATATTAAACTGCCAACTCAGTGGCTTCTGAAATCTTTCTGTAGAATTCTATGAAGTGTTGGGAGCCTGAGGCAGGAGGATTGCTTGAGGCTAGGGGTTTGAGACCACCCTGGGCAACATAGCAAAACCTTGTCTCTACAACAATAAATAAACAAACAAACAAATAAATAAAAATTAGCTGGGCATGGTGGCCATGCCTGTAGTCTGCAGTACTCAAAAGGCTAAGACAGGAGGATCACTTGAGCCCAGGAGTTTGAGGCTGCAGTGAGCTATAATCGTGCCATTGCACTCTAGCCTGGGTGATAGAGCAAGACCACACCTCAAAAGTAATAATAATAAAATAAACATTAGGGATCTGAAGCTCCCAAACCCTGGAAATAAGTAGTTGCTTACCATCAAGTGCAACTGCTTGCTCTCAGATGGGTCATTAATTCAGACTCTGGGTTTCTCCTCTGTTGACCTCCATAGCCCAAAACTTCATGGCAGGGAGAGGCTCTGGCATCAGCCATGAGCTCATCAATCTGGAGATCACCTCCCCTGAGGTTCCGGACCTGACCATCATTGATCTTCCTGGCATCGCCAGGGTGGCAGTGGGTGATCAGCCCCAGGACATCGGAGATAAGGTGAGCCTTTCTAGGACTTGGGAACAGACCCAGTGGCAGTGGTGGGACTTCAGAGGTACCTACCTGCAGCCCCCAGGATGCTGGTGTGCCTCCCTGAACCTTGACAATGAGGGATGTGGGAGGAGTCGGGGGCAGGACTGTCCAGGCAGGGGCCTCATGCTCAAGCTCTGACTTGGGTGTGGCAAGTCAAATCAAAACGAGACCAGTTGACTCAGGGGGACTGGTAGGCATGAGATAGTGCATGTCCTGCCCACCATTGTCATGTAAGACTGTGAGCCCAGTGTTGCAAACTCTCTTGATATTCAAAAGAGAGCAGAAATTTGGATTTTCACATGAATTCTGCCCATTTTAGTAACATTTTAAAAAATTCACATTACTTAAGTGAGTCGGATAATGGACTGTGATCTTGGTTGGGGGAGAAAATGTCAGCTCGGTGGAGAGGGATGGTAGCCATAGCAACAGCAAGGACAAACTTAAACCAACAACAGAGCCACTGGTCCTGTGACTTCTCTGCCATTGACCTTCCATTAAACCTAAAGTTGCCCGAGAACATAGACCTTGCTGGGATGCTTGAACCATGCATACTCCATGAAAACTTGTGTACACCCTCTGTTTGGGGTGGACCAGTCCCAAGGCCAGCCCTGTTGAGTCTTCCAAGCCAGCTCACATGGAAATCAAGGAGAGAGACAGGTTATATTCCAGGGACAGGGTAGGCTGAGAGAAGATGAGACCTTCCTGTCCTAAGGTGGGGGGTCACTTGCCTTGCCTTTTCCATTTTGTGGAGGACACTGCCAGTACTGGGAATTAAGGGCTGGCAGCCTCAAGAGTTCCTTGGTGTGCTCTCCACTAGCTCTGATGTTTTGAGCAAAATATTGGATAGATAAATACATTCTTTCTTTTCCAACATCCAAATTAGCTCATTTTCCTTCCTGAGCTAAGGCACTATTCCTTCAGCCATCAATTAGTTAGAATTTCCTAGAGAATGAGAAGGATCCTTAGGTGGAACTGGGCAGCTCCTGCTGCTCCATCCTTGCCTCCACTGGGGTCCATGTGATTTGGCCAAAAACACTTTGAACTCAAACTATTTCATCAAGAGCAAGCTGGTTGAGATGGTAAAATATTGCTGGTATTTTCAGTATTGGGAAAATGTGTGAGCAGTGTCTCTAAGCCTTTCACTTGTGTTTCAGAATTCTCAAGGGTTGTGTCCCTCCACATCCCTTTCCTTCTAGTTTTCAGCTCATTATCCTTGCCATGCACCCTATAAGTGGGTTAGTCACTAGTGGTGAGTGGTGACACAGTGTGTGTAGTAGGTGCACACTTACCAAACCTGGACCTGGTGATTAGAAATAATTCTGTCTAATAAAGTTGCAGAGTGTGCCAACTTTAACAGTTTGGCAGTGCCAAACACTGCCAAATGAAGAAGAAAAACCTTTTAAAAAAAAATTAGAAATGAAAAATATCCTACCCCATTTTCCTGTCTTTGTCCAATTCCTGTTTAAATCATCGCAAAAGAAATGTGCTTTGTTATTGAAATTAATAAGCTAGAACACAAAGGATATATGTTATTTTGTGTCCCATCCCTATTAACACTGAATATCTATTCCTGTAAGTAGTTTTCTATGATTGTGTGTGTGTGTGTGTGTGTGTGTGTCTCTGTGTGTGTGATCTAATATTTGGTAATCTATCATAATTAGTAAACTAATTGCTTAATAACTCACTTCCAATCACTTTTGGTTGGCCATTTAGTTTGCGTCTATCTTCCTCCTAGTATAAACAACAGTAAAAATGAATGAGGGGCAATAAAAAAAGAATAGGAGATAAAAGGAACTTCTGGGGGAAAAAGAAACTAAAAAAGACTTTATATGATAAATGTGATAAAATGCCCTTGTTATTTACCAAAATTTCTTAAAAACAAATGACTAGTAACTACTTATTTTGAGCCAAATAGTCCTCTCAACTGACTTCTTTACCAATTTCTTTTAAACTTTTTTTACTTTGCTAGTTTTGACAAAATTACAGGCATATCTCAGAGATGTTTCTGGTTTAGTTCCAGCCTATCTCAATAAAGCAAGTCACATGAATTTTTTGGTTTCCTGGTACATATAAAAGTTATGTCACACTATACAATAGACTATTAAGTGTGCAATAGGATTAGGTCTGAAAAAAATATATACATAACTAAATTTAAAATACTTTAATTGTGAAAAGTGCCGATAATCATCTGAGCCTTCAACAAGTCCTAATCTTTTTGCTGGTGGAAGGTTTTGATGGCTGCTGATTGATCGGGGTGGTGGTGGCTGTGGCAATTTCTTAAAATAGGACAACAATGAAGTTTGCCACATCAGTTGACTCCTTCTTTCATGAAAGATTTCTCTGTAGCATGTGAGACTGCTTAATAGCACTTATCCCTCAGTACAACTGCTTTCGAAAATTAGAGTCGGTCCTTTAAAAACCTGTTGTTCCTTAATCAACTAAGTTTACCTAATATTCTAAATCTTTGGCTGTCATTTCAACAGTGTTCATAGCATCTTCACCAGGAGTAGATTCCATCTTAAGAAACCATTTTCTTTGCCAGCTCATAGAAACTTCTCATTTGTTCAAGTTTTCTTTTGAGATTGCAGCAATTCAGTCACATCTTCAGGCGCACTTTCTAATTCTAGTTCTCTTGCTGTTTCCAGCACTTCTTTAGTTACTTCCTCCACTGTAGTCTTAAACCCCTCAAAGTCACCCATGAAGGTGGCAATCAACTTCCACACTTCTGTCAGTATTGATATTTTGATCTCTTCCCATGAACCACACATGCTCTTAATGACATCTAGAATGGTGAATCTTTTCCAGAAGGTTTTCAATTTATTTTGCCCATATCAATCAGAAGAATTACCCTCTATGGCAGCTATAGTCTTATAAAATGTATATCTTAAATCATAAGATTTGAAAGTTGACATTACTCCTTGATCCATGGGCAACAGAATAGATGCTGTGTTAGCGGGCTTGAAAACAGCATTCATCTCCTTGTACATCCCCATCAGGGTTCTTGGGTGTCCAGCTGTATTGTCAATGAGCAGTAACATTATGAAAGGAATCCTCTTTTCTGAGCAGCGGGTAAACCGTGCTGTAAACAGAACTGCTGTCATCCATGCTTTGTTGTTCCATTTCGAGAGCAAAGACAGAGTAGATTTAGCATAACCCTTAGGGGCCCTAGGAGTTTTGGAAATACTATCCAAGTGTAGACCCTGGGACTGTGGGGTCTACACACTTGCAAATGTCAGTGGACAGTCACACAGATGCACCAGTGGGCATGAGCAAGAGCAAGAAGACAACTTATTAACTTCAGGACAGTTAGCACGACAGCCTGCTCATCAAGGCTGCTTGTAATTTCACCCAGTTACATCTTCTCATGGCTGCCTTGGATCTGTTCATATTTGTCATTGTATTTGACTCCAGCACTTCATTTCTTATACATTGCTAGTTTGTGCTACGGGGATGAAGATTTCTATTTTTTAATGGTGCAGTATTATCTTCTGTACACAATTTAAAATAATTATATGAGACAGTGTCTGAGTACAACTATTTGTGAATTGTGTCAAAACATAAGGAAATATATCCCAAGGCGCTAGCCTTTTCCATGTTTGTTTGCTTGTATTTTCTGTGGGGAAAAAATAATATTAAGAATTAGTATTTTAAGGTTTATGTTGTTTACATCTCTATTTTTGCTTACACATTCTAAGACATTTTGTTGAATTTCTCTGATTTGAATGAGCTAGACCCTTTTCAAGAACAAGTTTACCTAAAATGTTATTAATATTAAGGACAGACATGTGTGGGCATATTATGGATCTCAGACAGTCGAGGACCTAGCCGCTACAAAAACTGTATACTGTGCTCTTGATACTTGGGACTTCATTCTGGACTATGCATGGGGACACTGGGACAAATAATACATCACTGATGGCCACAAGGGCATCTCTGGGCTTCTGGAGCAGACGCGGCACGTACACATCACTCTAATGAAAGGCAGAATTTCTGAGGCATCTTGGGAAAGATCTGGAGAGGAAGAAGGGTCGCACCTAGCTGCCAGAATTAGAGGGTCTTCAGGAAAGAAGAAATGTCAGCAATGGACTTGAAGGACAAGTGGGAAGTCAACAGACAGCAGGGCAGGGCTGCTGGGGTAGGCATGCCAGAGGAAGGGGACAGAATAGGTGAAGCCAGAGGTCACACACTGGGACAACGTTGCTTTTGCACTATTGTGCCAGTCTGTGTGGCTGTTTTGTTGATGGCCAGAGAGAGGTAAGATGAGTGTTCTTGCTTTGTGATTCTTTGGCATCAGATCAAGGAACTCATCATGATGTACATCAAGAAGCAACAGACGATCAACCTGGTGGTGGTTCCCTGTAACGTGGACATCGCCACCACAGAGGCATTGAGAATGGCTCAGGAGGTGGACCCCGAGGGAGACAGGACCATAGGTAAGAAAAAAGAGCCATGCTTCTAGTGAACAGAAAGGGAGGTAGAAATGCCTCATCCTTTTGGAAGGGCCTGAAATATAGCGCTTTCGGAGGGGCCCTGCATTCTGTGCTGAACACAAAAGCTATTGCACTTATTCACTGGGAATGGCTTTTTGGTGGCAAATGTAGCTCATATCATCGGCTCAGTAGATCTGTTTTAATACTAACATATCTATAGCAATTTAGTACCACTTCTTAATAATAGTCAGTTTTCTGGTCCTTTCATTTGCCACAAACTTAGATAACCAAAAGTTCTCAATAAATGTTAGCTATTATTATTATTATTATTATGAATTCAACCAATCGCTATAGTATAAGGTATACACAATTAGATTTTAGTAGAACTCAAAGCAATATGAGAACAGCAATGCCAATTTTCTGTGCATTCTAGGTCAAGTACAGAAATGGAGAAAAGCATGCTAGTTTAAAATGGAAAAGGAACTACACCCATGTTCACAGCAGTGTTACTCGAGGTAGCCAAAGGTGGGAGGAACCCACGTGTCTGTCCATGGGTTAACGGGTAATCAAAATGTGGAATATATATAAAATAGAATATGATTTAGCCTTAAAAGTGAAGGAGATTCTGAAACATGTTACAACATGAATGAACCTCGAGGACATTATGCTAAGTGAAATATCAGTAAGAAAAGGACAAATACAGTGTGATTTCACTTTTGTGAGGTCCCTAGAGTGGTCAGATTCATAGAGAGAGGAAGTAGGATAATGGGTGCCGGGGGCTGAGGGAGGGGAAAACGGAGAAATTGTGTTTGATGGGGCAAAGTTTCTGTTTGGGGAAATGAAAAAGTTCTGGAATAGGATGGTGGTGGTGGTTGTACAACAGCGTGAACGTACTTAATGTCACTGACCTATGAACTTAAACATGGTTAAAATAATAAATTTTATATTGTGTATATTTTGTCATAATGCTTAATAGTAAATACTTTTTAAAGAAACAAGGTTACTGAAGGCAGAGTGAGGGGAACCTCCATATTTACATTAGTTGACTTATTCCCTTGTAGAAATAAATTATGTGTATTTCACTACCATTATTTTTAAAAAGGAAATTGAACAACTCTCTATACATTACTTCCAAAGGATGAAAATAGAGCCAGTTAGATAATAGAGGTTTCCAGAATATCAAGTTTCAAAAAAAACAGTGAGTCAATATTTGCAGACTCCCCACCCAGCATTGGTAAACGCACATTGTCTACTCAGTCGGCTCCAGCTGGGCTTTTGTCCCCACATTAAACAAGGACTACTCTTGTCAAGGTCACCAACACCCTCCAGGCTGAGGAACATGTACAGTCACTTCTCTGTCCTTGCCTTTCCTTTCTCATCAGCTGACAACTCAGCTGCCCACAGCCGTGACCTGACACCCTCCCTTCCTTCACAGTTCTATCTCAGGTCTCCTTCTCCATCCCTGGCTGGCTGGAGGCCATAATCTTAGTCTTCTTGTCTGGTTGCCTCTTTCATTCTCAGACCTCTAGCTATGGGAAACTTGGGTCTGAGTTCTCCCTTCTCTCAAAACATTCTCCTTAAGTGATCGTATCCACCTGTGTGGTTTGGAATCCTGTCTATATGCCCATGACTCCCAAATCTGTATCTGTAATCTTGACCTTGCCTAGACTTGACATCTCCACTTGGAGATCTAATTGTCTCCAATTACACATGACCAAAACAAAGCTCTCAACGAAGCACCCTGTCCTGATTCTCCTCCTCCTCAAAGCTCCCCAACTTTCTTTACAGTATCCTATTCACCTGCTCAGTTCCAAAACCAGATCTAAGAGTCACGCTTGAGTCCTCCTTCCCCAGTCTCCGTGTCTAGTTCATCCGAAGTCCTGGTGACTGCCTTCAAAACTAGTACCAAGTCCATTCACTCCTCTCCACTCTCTAATTACACTACCTGAACCAAGCCATCATTATGACCTGCCTGCACTCCTCGAACATGTTTCTGATGGCCTTCTGGCATTCACTTGGTCCATGACAGTGCCCTTTCCACTGGTCTTCCAACATGTAAATTGGGTCTTGTTCCTTTTGTTTATACTCTCTACTGCTCCCACCTCATGTGTGTATAAACCCGACTCCTTTACCTGAACAGCAGAGCCGTGGGTTCTCTGGTTCCTGACTGCCTCTCTATCACAGTTCCCATTACTCTCTGTCTTGTCCACGACTCTCCAGTATGGCCCAGTCGTCCCAGCTCCCTCCTACACAAGGGCCTAGAGTGCTCCTTCTCCACCCTCATTGGGCTGGCTTCTTCCTTCCTTCAGATCTCAGCTCAAATGTGGCCTTCCCAGAGAGGCCCTCTCTGCCCACCCATCTTCCCACTGCACCATGCTCCTCTGCCCATAGCTATTTGTCAGCTGATCACTTTATTTAATTCTCTGCATAGCACTTATCAATATCAGTCGTCCTGCTTCATTTCTTGTATATTACTGGATTAATTTATCTGGAGAGAAAGTTTCAGGACAGTAGACCAGACAGCCAGACTTAATCACAAACTAAAACTAAGACAAAATAGCAGATGATGACATTCAGTTTTCCAGTATAAACAAACAACAAAATCTAGCGGCAATTTGACACTCAAACAACATAAACAAAAATAAGCACTCAGAATGCAAAGCTTTCACTCCAATGGGAACAGGAAGGTATGGAGACAAAAGAAAGAAAAAAAAAGTGGGTCAAGGAAACCAAAGGAGATCAGAAGAGGTGCCATGAAAGGCAGCTGAGTGAGTCTGTACAGGAGACAATGGAGAGGGGCCTTAGACCCTCCCTATGCTAGGAGATGAGGTATTCTTGGAAACTTGGTGTATGGAGCCAGTCAGTTCTGATGATGCATGCTGCCCTGGCATCAAGACACCCAGTAAGTACCAAAGAAACATTTGTTAAGTATGAGGGAGACCCCCAAAACTCAGAATTTATTTACAAAAAATTGTTTATTTATTCTTACATCTTTAAACTTCAGTCACCTTCAAAGCACTCTCTGTTGGATGCAATACTCCTATTGAGGTGCCTTTTCCCCTGCTCAAAACAATTTTTGAACTTGTCAATTTGGATGCCTTTTAGTGCTTCTGCCATTTTTTGTTTCACCTCTTCCACATGGGCAAAACATTTCCCTTTGAGGACTTTACTCATCCAGGGAAACACACAAAAAAGCTGCTCAGGGAAAGGTGGGGTGAATAGGGAAGGTAGGGCATGGGGGTCATGCCGTTTTGGTCAAAAACTGCTAAATGTTCAGTGCAGTGTAGGCAGGTACATTGTCATGGTGGAAGAACCAGTCACCTGTTTATCACAACACAGGACATTTCTTCTGCAAATTGTGATGCAACCTTCTCAAAACCTCCAGATAAAAACCAATGGGTTCCTAGAACATTTACCTTACCTAGAGGGGAAAGCCTGTACTACAAGGAGCTAACCCTCCAAAAGATAATACCAGGTTTTTTGGGGGCTCCCCACATAAATTATATATGACACTGAATGAATTGAGTGAGAGAATGAGTAGGTGAGCCAAAAGAAACATAAATAAGAGGGTTGATAAGGAATAATGATGGAATGAAAGAATGGTTATCAGGCACTGGAGGAGCAAGGCTGTAGAAGACTTCGTTGGTCACAACCAAAAAACAAGCCTGTTGCCTAGCAGAGGTCAAATATATTTGAGGAGAGAACCGATCTTTCCACTGTTTTTCTTCCTCCATCTCACAGGGATCCTGACCAAACCAGACCTCGTGGACAGGGGCACTGAACCGGGTATCATGAATGTGGTGTATAACCTCACGTACCCTCTGAAGAAGGGCTACATGATCGTCAAGTGCCGAGGTCAGCAGGAGGTCACAGAGAATCTGAGCCTGTCAGAGGCAACCAGCAGAGAAAGGATGTTCTTTGAAAAACATTCATATTTCAGGTGAGACTCTTTTTTATTTTTTATTTTAAAGCTGTGGGGTACAATTCAGTGTTAGGTATGCAAATGTTCATTATGCATGTAACCTTGTTGATGAGGTGTCCCCCATCCCCTGGCAGTTTCCCATTACTGCCAATCTCGCTGGGAAAACTGGCTGACCATATGCAGAAGATTAAAACAAGACCCCTACCCGTCACCATACTAAAAAATCAGCTCTAAATGGATCAAAGACCTAAACATAAAACCTCAAATTATAAGAACCTTAGAAAATACAGGAGACACCCTTATGGAAATTGGAACTGGCAACCAACTCCTGATCAAAACCCTGGGTGAGATTCTTTGGGAAAACCCTGCAACTTACTCCCTGGGAGACATGCCCACTGACCAAAGTTGGCTAAGATGATAACCAAGTTGTATATAAAAATGAACACAGCCAAGCATGGTGGTGCACGCCTATAATTCCAGGACTTTGGGAGGCAGAGGGGAGAGGATTGCCTGAGTTCAGGGATTCAAGACCAGCCTGGGCAACGTGGCAAGACCTCATGTCTACAATAAATCAAGAAATTAACTGGATGTGGTGGCACACGCCTGTAGTTCCAGTTACTTGGAAGGCTGAAGTGGAAGGATCACCTGAGTCCAGCAGATTGAGGCTGTGGTAACCGTGATCCTGCCACTGCACTCCAACCTGGGCAACTCCAACTCAAAAAAAAAAAAATTAACACAATGTAGCATAACCTATCCTTGCCTTATTTCTGTGTTAAATGTACAGACTTATTTAAGCACATTATAATTGCTTGGATTCTAATAATGGTGCTGATTAAAAAGTAGAATGCAACATACAGAGCACACAGCACTTTGGCTTCTGTGAGAATATCTCCACTTGCTTTCTCATATGAGTCCCGCAAAATCTGAAGAGGTACATAAGGCAGGTGACACCCTTCCTACTTTTATAGTTAAGGATAATATAGATATATAATATAGATAGTGAGTAGAAGCAGAGCTTTTAAATTCCAGAAACCTGTGTTTATCATCATAAATGGCACACATGAAAACCTGCTCTATGGAACACTCCACCTTTTTAGAGCTTGCAACTAACTGGCTGTATTAAGCATAAATCATCCGATGCAGACTGTGTAACCATGACTTTGCCTAGACTTGACATCTCTACTTGGATGTCCAGTGATGTCTCCAGTTAAATGTCATCAAAACAAAACTGTCGATGCTGCATCCTTTTGGGGACACTGGAATTTTCCCACTGGATTGAGCACTTTATCCCTTCATTTTATTCAGGAACTTGCTATTCCTGGATGAGCTGGTAGCGGGTGATAAGACAGAGGTCACTTTTGCTTTAAACAGATATATGGTGGGAAATCTGGGCAGAGCAGGCTTGCTACTTGCTAATTATGTGTTCTTGGGAAATGGGTCACTGTCTCTGAGTTTTCACTGACTCATCTACTCAAGGGTGCCCTACTGCTGCTTCCCAGGATAATGGTTAGGATTAAATAATATGATATATGGGACCAAGGTTTTGGGCACCAACAGCCAGCATTCAATAAATACCATTCCAGCCAGGGTTGATGGCTCACTCTTGTAATCTCAACACTTTGTTTTTTTGGGTTTTTTTGAGTTGGAGTCTCACTCTGTCACCCAGACTGGAGTGCAGTGGCCGCTCCCGGCCACCGCAGCCTTGACCTGCTGGGCTCCGGCGATCCTTCCGCCTCAGCCTTCCAAGTAGC
>CAUYQG010060714.1:0-18123 GCA_963574415.1 Tarsius wallacei | reverse complement strand
CACACCCGGCTAATTTTTTGATTTATTGTAGAGATGAGGTCTTGCTTGCCCAGGCGGGTCTTGAACCCGCGGGCTCAGGCAATCCACTCACCTCAGCCTCCCAAAGGCGCGGGATTACAGGCTGAGCCACCGAGCCCGGCTATTTCCTTCCTTTTTAAGGTTGAATAATGTTCCATTGCATGTTTATATCACACTTTGTTTTCCATTCATTTATTGATGGACACTTGTGCTGCTTCCTTGTTTAGCTGTTGTGAATAATGCACTATGAACATCAGTGTACAAATATTTGTTAGAGTATCTGCTTTCAGTTATTTGGGGGCATGTACCTAGTATTGGAATTTCTAGATCATATGGTAATTCTATAGTTCAACTTTTTGAGTAACTTTCTGCCTGCTTTTTGTAAATAAAGTTTTATTGGAAAACAGCCATACTCTTTTGTTTATGTGTTATCTATTGTAGCTTTCATGCTACTCTGACAGAGTTCGGTAGTTTTAACAAAGACCATACGGCTGACACCTGAATTATTGATAGAGTCCTTTGAGACACTTTTTAAAAATACAGATATCTGAATCTGAACATCATCAGACATTGAATCAGAATCTCCAGGGACAGGAACTACAAAGCTATAAAATAAATGTCTAATTCTTTCAAAATGATTCTGACACAGCCAGTTCCTGAGCCAGCATTTGAGGATCACTGAACATCCAGAAACTGATACAATGTATTCAATTACACTAAATATAAGCAGTTACAGTATTCAATTAGTTTTAGCATTTAATAAATGCCTAACGCATACCCCAACACTTGAAAGCTGTAAATTGAGAATATGGCAGAGGTTAAGCTTGATAGCAAAACTTATGTCTAAAAGATGAAGATGAACAATTTGAGATTAAGGGGAATCCCATTTTGGACAGACATATAACATGACATTTTAGTAACCTCCCTCATATTGATCCATGCAATCAGTGAGCAGAATTTCTCTGTCTCAGTAGTCTGTCATATCTCTTTAACTTAGCGTCTCTGAACCTCTGACCTATTGACAGCTTCTTTGCTTTTCAGTCTGCACGGCTTTGTTTTGCTCTGCACTTTCCAAGTCTGCTCATCGATTTCACTCTTCCTATCGTTCTGGTGATCTGTGTCTCTTCATCTATTTTAACATTGGTATGTGTTCAATTTGAGACCACAGTGGTAAAGTCCTATTTGCTCTTTTCTCCTCCTTCAAATGTCTCTTTTTTTTAATTATTTGTTTTTCCCCCATTGAAAATATGTGTGGTTTTGTAAGCCAGACCACTCAAGTTATTATGGCCCCATCCTATAACCAAATTAAAGGAAACAATTACAAGAAAAGTGTATTTAAACATGCTGCATTTAGTCAAGTCAATAAATATTAACATGACCCCACCTGGGGCATTGAGGAGACAGAGATGAGCAAAGCATAGTCCACTAATTTTCAGCCTTTTTGAGTTTGATGAGCACTTTTGAGTGTTGGAACTTTTGACAACACACTAAGGAAGAAGAGGTTCATATGCCATACACTTGGTCAGCTTTCATAATTATGTAGGTGTCTATGTGACCTTTTATATCATTGTGATCTCTTTTAGTGTCCTACAGAAAGTTCTTGCATATTCCCAAAAAGCAAGCCGTCTTTCTTTATTTGGATTTGGTGTTACAATTTACTACCTATTACAGTCAGTTGCACTCACTGTCCATTGATTCTATCAGTTTAATTCTCACCCATTAAACAGCACTAAACAGCGTGGATGCACAGTGGTAGCAAATATTTTACATATTGATTAAAAATTGTTAGTACGGCCGGGCTCGGTGGCTCAGCCTGTAATCCCGGGCTTTGGGAGGCCGAGGTGAGTGGATTGCCTGAGCCCGTGGGTACGAGACCCGCCTGGGCAACTTGGAGAGACCTCATCTCCACAATAAATCAAAAAAAAACCACCTGGGCGTGGTTGCGCGTGCCTGTAGTTCCGGCTACTTGGAAGGTTGAGGCGGAAGATCGCCGGAGCCCAGCAGGTCAAGGCTGCGGTGGCCAGGAGCAGCCACTGCACTCCAGTCTGGGTGACGGAGTGAGACTCCAACTCAAAAAAAAAAAATTGTTGGTACGGTTGTAAAGGGTTTGAGCATTTAATAGAAAAAGAAAAATTCAATGTTTAACCTTTTATTTAGTCATGACTTAGCTTCATTTTCTTGAACTTTGGCTATTATTCTGAAACCTTCAAGTGCTTCTGTAGTATTGAAGACTGTTTCCAATGGCCCTGATTTCTTGTCCTTTTAAAAATCTTCTCACTCATTCTCCAGTGCATTACTATCTGTCTTTCTTTTTTGACACAGTGACGAAGGCGTTGAGGTCAATAGACCGGTTCCAAACCTAGCTCATCACTAATTAGCTGCATAATCTTGAGCAACTTCTTTAAATTATCCAAGTCTCAGTCACTTCAGCTATAAAATTTGAGTATGAATACCTCTTTTGAGAATTTTTTAAGAATAAAAGATTAGAATTTAAGCTATAAAATATATTCAAAAACCCTCAATAAAACACAGCCATTATCATTCTTTTTTATTGTGTAACTCCAATTACATCAGTCTCCTCTCTAATTTTTCTACCTCATATCCTGCTCCCTTCTGCAGTAGACCCTATTTCAAGTCATTATCAACATTGCGATAAGTGTGGATTTTCTGTAATATGACCCTGCTTCATTTCCTCCCCTGCCAAAGTCATTCAACGATTCACTAACAATTTATTCCATACATATTCTTACTTGCAGTTCCCTGAAAGGAGCCATGTTAGCTTCCAACTGCTGCTATAACAAATCACTAAGAACTTAATGGCTTCAAAATAACACATATATATTATTCCATAGTTCTGGAGGTCAGAAGTCTATAATTAAGGTGTCAGTTGGACTGTGTTCCTTCTGCAGGATACAGAGGATAATTCATTACCTTGTTGTCTTCAGCTTCTAGAGGCCATTGCATTCCTTGGCTCCTGGCCTCCTCCTCTCTCTTCAAAGCAGCATAGTACTTTCATCTCTTTCTCTCTGATTCTGACCTTTCTGTCTCCCTCTTCCACTTTAAAGGACCTTTATGATTACATTGGGTCAATCTGGATAATCCAGGCTAATCTCCTTACTTTAAGATCCACTGATTCATAACTTGATTCCATCTGCTGCCTTAATCCCCCTTGCTACGTGACATAACATATCCATAGGTTCCAGGGATTAGGATATGGACATCTTTGGGGAGGTGAGGAAGAACATTATTCTGCCTACTCCAGGGACCAAGTTCTTTCTTGCCTCTGTGTCATTATACATGCTGTTCCCTCAGTCTGTAATACTCTTCCATACTTCATCATAGTCCTCCTTTCTTTTGAGACTCAAATCAAGTGTAAACTAATTCAATTACTCATACACACCCTAGCCCTATCTGAATTATATTCATTTCCTCTATAGTATATATTATGCAGTAATACTTCTATTATTGAAGTTATAATTGTTGGTTTATCTATATTAGTTACCCCATTAAAAATTCTACATGGTTAGGGCCTGGGTCATTGTTCTTACTAACCACCCTTAGCTGCGTGTATAAATTAAAATGAATGTTCAGCAAATATGTAATGAAAAAGCAAATGCACTTTGGTGGGGGGATAAAGCTTGTAGTTATTGCTGTTGGTTTGTTCTTGTGGTTTTGTTAGTTTGTGTATGTGTTTTTGCATATTTCCTGATTTTTACCTGTGTTACCTTTTAGTTGAAATCATCAAATGTGTGACCACAGGGAAAATGTTAATATAAAATATAAATTAAAGTCCCTGTAGTTCTAAACACTGGCATCACCTTGGAAATTGCCTAGGGAGCTTTAAAAAATGTGATGACTTCAACTCAGCCCCTGAGATTTTAGTCTAATTCTGTAGTATGACCTGGGAGTTGAGATTTTTAAAGCTCTCAGGAGATTCCAATATGCAACCAAGGCTAAGAATCACTAGTTTGTATGCAGTGCTCAAAGATTTCCTACGGCAATGCTCAGAGCAATATTCCATATGATTATCAAGATTTGAATAACACACCAGAATTTGTTATTGACAAAATATGGTATGGCCACTGGCAAATGGTTATATTCATTGATGTGTTGTTTGAAAAGAAAAAACACTCTGAGTTTGGGTACAGATTCTCTTTTTTGGTAAATTCTGCACATTCTCTGGAAGAAAAGTTTTACATATTTGTATTAAGTGACCTTGAGCAATGAAGCAGAAACTTTCTCAGACTCTGAGGAGCTAGTTCTCCTTGCTACTGTATGACTGGCTCATTAGAGTTTAGTGCTTAGACCCTGGCTTCCTATCTCTGGGGCTTAACCTGAGATGTTGTAGGCCACCAAAAAGAGACGCAAGTTCCTTCTCTTTTTTTAAAATTTTTTTACTTTAAAGATGTGGAATATAATTTAGGGTTAGATATACAAATGTTCATTATGCAGGTACCCTTGTTGATGAGGTGTACCCCCTGCCAGTAGTTTCCCACTACTGCCAATCCCGCCCCTCCCCCCCGGCAGTTTTCCACTATTGCCATTCCCTTTCATACAGTATTATGATAATTGTTCAAGGTCCGCTTATGAGTGAGAACATGTGGTACTCAGTTCTTTGTTTCTGTGATAGATCACTCAAAAAAAATATGGCAAGTTCCTTCTTATGGAAGCTCTTTGAGGCTTTATAAGAGCAATGCCTAATTCATAAGGTCCCCATAGCCCATAATTGTGCCAAACCATCTGGGTTTTGTCAATCTTTCTGTGTTACACAACTAAAAGTACCAATATTAAGAAAAAATATTAACTAAAGCCCAACATGGTTGATGCACTATATTTTGCTGAAAGGAAATTGTCATATGCAACAAATGTAATCCTCATCAATGAACATTTAATAATATCTTCTTTCCCTTCTAACCCCAAGTGTTATCAATCTATATTAATGAAGAAGAAAATCTGTTTTTCAAAGGTCACAATTGTTTTACATCTTTAAAATACTGAACAGATTTAAAAGCATAATTCTTTAGGTGTGGTTTATAATATTTGCTAAGATACCATTATTTTCTTCTTTGCTTCTTATACTAGAAAGAAACTTGAAAATCTTGAAAAATTTAGACCCCAAATGTATTTTCTGATTATAAATAGCTATATGGTAAATTGCATAAAATAATGTAATTTTTATATTATTTATCACTGGCTAACAAATGACCATAAACTTAGAGATTTAAAGCAATGTATATTTATTCTCTCACAGTTACTGTGAGTTAGAAGTTCAGGTGCAACTTAGCAGGTCCACTCTGGGCCTTACAAGGCTGTAATCAGGGTGTCCACTCAGGCCTCATCTGGAGGTTTGACAGGAGATGAATCCACTTCCAAGTTCACCCAGGTTGATGGCAGAATTTGTTTCCTTGCAATAGGACTGAGGGCCCTAGATTCTTGCTGTTGTCACTGGAGGTTATCCTCAGCAAGTAGAGGCTGCTCAGCTTCCTGCCACAAGTAACTCCCAACATGAGTTGCTTACTCTCTCAAATCCAGCTAAGGGGAGAGAGTTTCCAGAGCAAGACTATTAGCAAGACAGAGTCTTATATAACATAAACACAGGAGTGACATTCATTACCTTCATCATATTTTATTGATTAGAAGCAAGTCACACCTTCTACCCACACCTAAAGGGAGAAAATAATAAGGATGCGAACATCAACAGGCAAAGATTATAAGGGGGCAACCTAGAGTCTGTCTACTGCCTTTTGCCATAGCATGAGCTATGGCAATATGAGGCAGAGATTGAGCTAATATCACCTGATCTAAGATAATTGATTCTGAGTGGAGTCTCTTGGGCCGTGGCTTCCTGAGATGGAGGTTATTTCTATGACTTAATGGAAACTAAGGAAGTCTAACCAAAAAAATATAGAGTTCTGTTTGCCCTTTGCTAAGAAAGGTGAGCACATAGATTAGGAAATATCTAAATATTATTAAGTAAAATATTTTGCACAGTCCCAATCTAAGTAGGATATTTTGTTTCCTTGTTTTTTAATAGTTCAGAAAAACATTTATCTAGTATTCAAAATAACTAATTAACTCAAAAGACCACCTAGGAGGGTAAAGCCTTGACATAAGATAGAGATTCTGTTTCAGCTAAATGACTTAAATGAGTCATATGCTAAGTGAATATTCATTGAATTCAAATGGATCAGGACTCTACACTAGATTCTCCTGGAGGGCGAGTGGCTTGCCCACAGTCACACTGTTAGTAGCATAGGTCTTTATCTTATATGTTATATGGCAGGAACCTTGCATTTCTTTCATAGTCAACTATTTCCTTCCTCAGTTCCTTACATTGCCCATTGTGCGGTGTGTGTGTGTGTGTGTGTGTGTGTGTGTGTGTGTGTGATCCCAAAATACAAAATTTGAAATGCTCTAAATCTGAAACTTTGAGCACTGACATGATGCTCAAATGAAATGCTCAATGGGGAAAGATGGCAGCAGAGCCAGTCAGAATATTCGAGTCCCGGTGTGAGTGAGTGAGTGTATGGAAAATTTTGTGTTATGTGCTGGTGAGTGAGTGGGTGTCTGAGTGGTGGAAAGAGTGAAGGCTAGGGAGCTACTGGCCACGGTTCTCCTGGTGCAGCAGCTGGTGCCACAGCTGCTCGGCTTGGACCCTAGCAATTCCTGGGACACAGAAGCCGAGCGCCATTTTTTTTAAATCAATAAAACCCTTCCTGGGCAGAAAATGCTGGGAGAGACTGACTAAGTAGGGGCTCGTGAGCAAGTGGTCAGGGCCTTCTGGTGCAGTAGCTGGTGCTGCAGCTGCTCTGCTTGGTCCCTGGCACTTCCCAGGTCACAGAGGCTGAGCACCATTTTTTTTCATGGACAAAAGTTTTCTGTGAAGAAGTAGTGGGGAGAGACAGCCGGCTCCAGGCTATGCCTCACCACTACAGCAAAAGAGAATGCCAGCTCCAGACTTTACCTCACCACTGAAGCGTCTGGCCGGACACTGGCAGCAAGGGCTGCAGAGGGAGTCCAGAGGCAGAGTCCCACCAGAGGAGACAAAACAGGCACCTCACCACTGGGACAGAAAGGTGCCCTGACTTGCTCACCATGGGGCAACAGACCTGATCTCTGTGACTGGAGGATCAACTACTCAGGGGTTGATCATGACCTAGAGGGAATATCCTGAAAGCACAAACTTCAGAGGGATTTGCTGAGTATCAGGTGCCCCACCCCCTACCCTGATCCAGCCACAGAACAAAGAATGTGGCCAGAAAGGGATGAGGAAGAACTCCAAAGAAATCAGTGATGAGTCCAAGGCTGACCCAACCCCCCTCCTCCCCTGCAACCTTCTGAACATCAGACCCACACAACTGGGGTATTATGAGAAGGACAAACCTAGGTGGAATCTAGACCTCAGTTGCAATAGGAGAACTCCATTCCAGGATAAGCCTGACTGGGGCACCCCACACAAGTATATACCTGGGGAAGAGACAATCCCACACCTCTCTACTGAGGGGAACTCCCTGACCCTATGAGAATGGAGGGGAGGACTGCAACCCCCACCCATCCACACTGTCTTTCCTCCTTCCCTGCTCTGGGCAAAGTGGAGAAAGTGAAAGCAGTGGAAACTGCAGGAGACACAGAACAAACGAGAGGAACAATTACAGAACCTGCCACAAGAGGGCAGGGTTTTTTCTTTTTTTAATTTTTAATTTTTTGACTTTGTTAGTTCATCAGTTTTTTTAAGTATTTTTCCTTTGTGCATGAATGTGTATGGGAGGTTTTGATGTGCATTCTCCCCACTTTTTTTTCTTTTCTGTTTTATTTTACTTTTTTCTTTTATTTTTTGCTTTCTGTTTGTGTATGTGAATGATTGAGTGTTCATCTTTCAGTTTTTTTGTTGTTGATGGTTTGTTTTGCTCTTTTCTTCTTCTTTTTCTTAAATTTTTTTTAGTTTAAGGTGTGTGTGAATATATGTGAGAGAGTTCAATCTGAATTTCTTTTTTCTTTTTTATTCCAGTCTTTCTCTTTTTCTTCTCCATTCATTTTGTGCTAGGCCTGTGTGTGTGTGTGTTTAGTTTTCCAGGGATTTTTTTGTTGTTGTTTGTTTTGTTTCACTTTGATGCTATTCCAGTTTGTTTTGGGGTGTGTGTGTGTGTGTGTGTCTCTGTGTGTGTTCAATTGTTTTTTGCTTTGGTTTCTGCTTTCATTGTTCTGTGGGGGGGGGTTTTTTTCTTTATTTATTTTTTTAAATTCTTGTCCATCTTATTTTATTCTATTTTTCTCTGTTCTCCTCATTACTATCACTGTATCTTGGACTCAAGAGTTACACACATGGACTCACTACATCATCATATAGAGTGGAGGTGGGGAGTGGGTCTCAGGGAACATATAACACAATCAGTGAACATTGAGATTTGCAAGTAGTTTCTGAATCCTGGTTCCCCATCCCCTACCTTATTCGACTTTAAAAACTACAAGAGACAGCAAAGCTTCCCACCCACAGTCCTGTTTCAAAAGAGAACAAATCCAGAGCCCAGATCAGAGAAGAATAGAGGACTGGGTTAACATCAGAAGTGAAAGACTTTCCCACTGACACTGAATAACAGAACTAAAGAGAAAAGCAAGAGATCTGTCAAAAATTAGGAAAAACCGCCGGGCTCGGTGGCTCAGCCTGTAATCCCGCGCCTTGGGAGGCTGAGGTGAGTGGATTGCCTGAGCCCGCGGGTTCGAGACCCGCCTGGGCAGGCGAGACCTCATCTCTACAAAAAATCAAAAAATCAGCCGGGCGTGGTAGCGCGCGCCTGTAATTCCGGCTACTCGGAAGGCTGAGGCGGAAGGATCGCCGGAGCCCAGCGGGTCGAGGCTGCGGTGGCCGGGAGCGGCCACTGCACTCCAGCCTGGGTGACAGAGAGAGACTCCAACTAAAAAAAAAAAAAAAATTAGGAAAAACCAAGGAAGACCACAGGTAATTTCAAGTGTAACAAAGAGGAAACTCCTGAAAAAATCAAGCCTCAGAGCCCAAACAATGGAAGTCACCAATGACTGGCACCAGAATATGACAGGGATTAGGGAATGAATGGAAAGAGTGAATAAGACTCAAGAAAGACAAATTGCAACATTGAAAGAACTTGTAAGACAGATTTTGGCAATAAAAAATGTCATCAAGGAAATAAATAACAAGATGATAAGCATGGAAAGCAGAATTAATCTAGCAGAAGAAAAAATTTCAGAACTTGAAGACCAGAACATGGAATTAACCTGATCTGTAAAAAACATAGAAAGAAAACTCAGAAAGAATGAACAAAGCCTACAATAGATGTGTGATTATATTAAGAGACAAAACCTATGCCTGATTGGTATCCCAGAAGAAGAAAGGGAAAGAGAAAACATCTTGGAGCAAGTACTCCAGGAGATATTCCAAGAAAACTTTCCCCATATCACCAGAGATGTGACCAGGCCCAAGTACAAGAGATATAGTGAATCCTCACAAGACATAAAATGAGACCAACTCCTAGACACATAGTAATTTGCCTACACAAAGTAGGCACAAAATAAAAAATCCTAAAGGCAGCAAAAGAGGATGATAAGACTATCTACTGGGGGAAATCAATCAGAATAGCAGTAGACCTACTGGCAGAAACACTACAAGCAAGAAGGAACTGAAGTCCAATATTCAAAGTCCTCAAGGATAAACAATTTCAACCAAGAATTTCCTACCCAGCCAGCTCAGCATCCTCAGTGATGGAGAATTAAATTCTTCCCAGACATCCAATCCCTAAAAGATTGTGTTGCTTCTGGACCAACTCTACAGGAGACAATTTTAAAAAGCATTAAGCAAAGAAAAACAGAATGACCACATACTTCCCAAGAGAACAGCAGAGCATAGAATCAAAGAGAGTACATTGCAACAACAAACTCGAAAACACACAAATGCATCAACCCCAAAATCAAAAGAAAACAAGAAAAGAAAAAACTATATAAGAACCTCATGATAGAGGTAAACAATAACATTTCAATACTCAACCTGAATGTGAATGGACTAAATGCACCACTGAAAAGACACCAAATGGCAAACTGGATACAATACCATGACACAATTATTTGCTGCATCCAGGAGACTTGTCTCACCACAAGAAATGCACACAGACTCAAAGTTAAAGGGTGAAAAACAAAAAATAAATAAATAAATAAATAAAGGGTGAAAAACAAGTTTCCAGACAAATGGATCACAAAAGAAGTCAGGAGTCATGAACTTAATATCAGATGCAACATCCTTTAAGCTATGAAAAATTTTAAAAGATGCAAAAGACACAACATAATAATAAAAGGTTCAATCCATCAATAAGAAAAATTCATCCTAAACATATATGCACCCAACACAGAAGCACCAGCATTTATAAAGCAATGACTAAGTAAATTTAAAAAGATACTGACTCTAAAACTACTATAGCAGGGAACATGAATACCCCACTAACAGTCCCAGACAAGTCATCAAGGCAAAAACTCAACAAGAATATCTAAAACCTAAACTTGACACTCGACTAAAGGGACTTAATAGATATCTACTGATTATCCCACCCAACAACCACAGAATTTACATTCTACTCATCACCACATGGAATGTACTCCAAATTCAATCACATCCTTGGCCATAAATCAAGCATAAACAAATTCCATCATGTTGAAATATTACCTTGCACCTTCTCAGACTACCGTAGAATAAAAATAAATATCAACACCCACAAAATTTCCCCCAAACCCACAAAGACATGAACACTAAACAGCATGATGCTGAACAACTACTGGGTCAACACTGAAATCAAAGCAGAAATTAAAAGATTCCTAGAAACAAATGAAAATAAAGAAACATCCTACCAAAACCTCTGGGATGTCATGAAAACAGTTCTAAGAGGGGAATTTATATCTCTACTAGCACCCATCAAGAAAATGGAAATTAAAAGTTGAGAGCCTAACAAATCACTTAAGGAAACTAGAAAGAGAAGACTACCAATACTCTTAACTTTAGCAGAAGAGTCCAAATCACCAAAGAGCCCAAATCCAATACATAGAAGACAAAAATATCATAGAAAACACCAACAAAACAAAAAGTTGGTTCTTTGAAAGAATTAACAAGATTGATGAACCCCTAGCCAGAATGATCAAGAAAAAAGAGAGAAAAAGCCCAAATAAACACAATCAGAAATACAAAAGATCAAATCACAACTGACCCCAAAGAAATACAAAAGTTTATCAGAGATTACTATGTGCACTTATATGGAAACAAACTTGATAACCTAAATGAAATGGAGGACCTTCTAACATCACACAACCTCTCCAAGTTGAAACAAGGAGACACTGAGACACTAAATAGACCAGTAATGACACAGGAATTGACTCTGTCATAAGAAAACCACCTACAAATAAAAGCACTAGACCGGATACCTTTCCAGCAGAATTCTACAAAACATACAAGGAGGAACTGATACCAATCCTATTGAAAAGTATTCCAGGCAATTGAGAAAGATGGAATTCTCCCCAAACATTTTACTAAGCTAACTTCACACTGATACACAAACCAGATAAAAATCCAACAAAAAAAGAGAACTATAGGCCAATATCCCTTATGAACATAGATGCAAAATCTTCAAAAGGATTCTAGCAATTCAGATCTCCAAAAACACATCTCAAAAATCATCCATCATGACCAAGTAGGCTTCATCCCCAGCATACAGGACTGATTCAACATCCGCAAGGTCATAAATGTAATTAAATACATCAACAGATGTAGAAACAAGAACCACATGATTATCTCATTAGATGTAGAGAAAGCTTTTGATAAAATCCAGTATCCCTTCTTGATAAAAACCCTCAAACACCTAGGTACAGAAGGAATATACCTCAAAATAGTAAGTGCCATCTACGATAAACCCACAGCTAACATATTACTAAATGGACAGAAACTGAAAACATTTCCCCTGAAAACAAGACAAGACTGCCCACTCTCACCCCTCTTGTTCAATGTTGTGTTGGAAGTCCAAGCTAGGGCAATTAGACAAGAGAAGGAAATCAGGGGTATCCAAATAGGAAAAGAGGAAGTCAAGTTATCTCTCTTTGCTGACATATGATCCTATACCTTGAAAATCCAAAAGAATCTGTCAAAAACCTGATTGCACTGATCAAGGACTTTGGCAAAGTTTCAGGGTACGAAATAAATGTGCAAAAGACAGTTACATTCTTGTACACCAACAACAAGCAGGCAGAGAACCAAATAAAAAGCACAATCCCATTCACAATAGCCACAAAAATAAAATAAAATAAAATAAAATACCTTGGTATCTTTCTAAACAGAGAAGTGAAAGACCTTTACAATGAGAATTACAAAATACTGCTCAAAGAAATTCAAGAAGAGACAATCAAATGGAAAAAATATTCCATGCTCATGGATAGGAAGAATCAACATCATTAAGACGTCCATCCTACCAAAGGCAATCTACAGATTCAATGCAATACCCATTAAATTACCAACATCATTCTTCTCAGATCTGGAAATGACAATACAGAAATGCATATGGAAACATAAATGACCACAAATAGTCAAAACAATCCTTAGCAAGAGAAACAAAGCAGGAGGTATCACACATCCAGACTTCAAAGTTTACTATAAGGCTACAGTAATCAAAACAGCCTGGTATTGGTACTAGAACAGGCATATAGACCAACAGAACAGGATAGCGATTCTGGAAGCAATGCCTCAATTTCTCAACTAACTCATCTTTGACAAAGCCTCCAACAACCACCACTGGGAGAAGAGAACCTATTCAGTAAATGGTGTTGGGAAAACTGGCTGATCACATGCAGAAGATTGGAACAGGACCCCTACCTACCACAATACACAAAAGTTAACTCTAAATGGATCAAAGTCCTAAACGTAAAACCTGAAACTATAAGAATCTTAGAAAATGCAGGGGACTTCCTTTTGGAAATTGGAACTGGCAACCAATTCTTGACGAAAACCCTAAGAGCCCATACCATAAGAAATAGGATAGACAAATGGGAACTCATCAAACTGATGACCTTCTGCAAAGCCAAATAAACCATCAAGAGAGCAGGGAGACAGCCCACAGAATGGGAAAAAATATTTGCTAACTGTATATCTGACAAAGGCCTAACATCTAGGATCTATAAGGAACTCAAACACGCCAAAGGAAAAAGCTAACAGCCCCATTAAAAAGTGAGCAAAAACATGAATAGACACTTCTCAAAAGAAGGTGTACGGGCAGCCAACAGACACATGAAAAAGTGTTCAGCCTCACTAATCATCAGAGAAATGCAAATCAAAACCACATTGAGATACCATCTAACCCTGGTAAGAATGGCCATCATTAATAAAACAAAAAACAACAGATGCTGGCGAGGATGCGAAAAAAAGGAACACTTCTACACTGCTTGCTGGTGGGAATGCAAACTAGTGCAACCTCTTTGGAAGACAGTGTGGCGATTTCTGAAAGAACTAGGAATTGACCTTCCATTTGACCAAGCAATCTCTCTATTAGGAATATACCCAGAAGAACTCAAATCATTCTACAAAAAAGATACCTGCGCACGTATGTTTGTTGCAGCTCTATTCACAATATCAAAAACATGGAAACAACCATGCTGCCCATCAAAGCTGGACTGGATTAAAAAAATATGGTACATATACACAATGGAATATTATGCAGCCATAAAGAAAGACAAACATATGGACTTCACAGCAACTTGGATGGATTTAGAATTGATCATACCCAGTGATCTATTGCAGAAACAAAGAACAGCATACCATATGTTCTAACTCATAAGCCGACCTTGAACAAGTATCATAACATTATAAGAAAGGGACTGGCAGTAGTGGGACACTGCCAGGAGAGGGGAGGTGGGATTGGCAGTTGAGGGAAACTGCCAGGGCAGGGAGGGGCACTCCTCGTCAACAAGGGTACCTGCATAATGAACATTTGTATACCTAACCCTGAATTGTACCCCACATCTTTAAAATAAATAAATAAATAGAAATGCTCAGTGAAGCATTTGACATTTCAAATGTTCCAATTAGGGACACTGAACTGATAAAATACAAACATTTTAAAATCCAAAAAAACTGAAGTTCAAAACATTTCTGGTCCCTAGCATTCTGGATAAGAATTGCTCAACCTGTATATGTTTGTGTGTTTGTGTATCTGTATATGTGTATGATACTTCACCTGTATGCATATATAAATATGTGCATGTGTGTGTGTGTGTGTGTGTGTGTGTGTGTGTGTGTGTGTGTATATGTATGTATGTGTGTATTCATTTCCCATTTGATCTCCAAAATAAAACTTTAGTCACATTTGAGATATGGGGAAACTGAACTTCATGAAGAATAAGTAATTTTTCAAGAGCTACAAACTGTACATGATGAAGCCTAAATACAGATTCACATTTAAGTCAGATTTATGCCCTGACTTAAAGTAAAGCTCTTCTCATGATATAAAGCTAACGTCCCATTTCTAGTGAGACCTCCATGGTAATTCAAAACAGGGAAAAGGTACAACAGGCTACATAAAAATTGCCTCTCCAGATATTCATAAGAAGCTCTGTTATACAATCATTGCCCTCTTTAATCTTCACATTCTCATGGTTAAAGGGGACATTTGACATGCACCAGTCCATGAATGCTATGGGTACCCTATCTATGCAGTCACTTATCAGACACCAGCAACCACTCCACAAAGAATGTTATCCAGCACAATACCCCAACACAGACAGCTGGGAAATGCCAGTGGCCAGAGAAAGTGATAAAAAAGCATATTTGTCAGTCATTCCATTAGCCAGTTCCTTTAGGGAACATTAAGTTATGATTCATTTTTCCTCATAACAATCTTGAGAGGTAAATGGTTTTTCTCCCTTTACCAGTGAGGAAATTGAAGCCCAGAAGAGTTAAGAAATATTCTAAATAATAAGATGTGAAAATGGGTTCCAAATCCAAGTCTGTGTGATACCAAGGTCTATATACATTCTACCATGCCAGGTTGTCTTTGCACTAAAAGAAGTGCAAATCTCCTTCTCATTTCTACTATATTATTAATAATGTGACTCTGGAAAATCACTAGCTAGATAATCTCTTAGTTTTTTTTTCCCCTTAAGTTGTAGACTTCCATAATTCTTATTAATAGTAACTAGTTAAAAGGGTCATAGTAGTTGACACACAAAAAAAGAAATTTCCTCTTTCCCCTCCTCTTTAAACCATAAAAAATTTGAGAATATAATTGTTTATACATTGATTTCCAGAAACTCAAAGCATCTCAACAAATATTAAATGCAACTTACACAGCTATGATGTAAGAAAATCCGACTTTTTATGTACTTGACTTCATTATATCAGTTACTTTATTGACCACAACAGAATATGCAAGATCTTGTAGAGGTCTATTGGGCAGGATATTTAAAAAGAACATTTTAAATTAGATCGTATATACTGCCCCCAACCTTGAGTCACTTAAAATCTAATTACAGAGTTTGGAAGATTAGAAGTGAAAATACATAGATAGGTACACAAATACCTCAAAAGAAAAGGCACTCACTCAAAATTATTTGGAAATGGGCTTTCTGGGAAGGCTTTAAGGATAAAGTAGGTTTTGACTCAAATTTTGAAGAATAGAAAGAATATAGTTGAAAGGAGGAAACTATCTAGCTATTTGTCAGTCATTCCATTAGCCAGTTCCTTTAGGGAACATTAAGTTATGATTCATTTTTCCTCATAACAATCTTGGATAATTGGGCTAATGTTCCAGCAGATTTGTAGGAAAATGATACAGGTCTGATGGATCATTGTAAGTGATTTTAATGAAGGGATTACTTGCAGCGTTATGAACGGGATTAAGGGAACTAGTGAGAAGCCATTTCCACACCTAGACTAAATGGACAAAAGGAAGAAAGTATCATGGGGGTCTAGTGAGAGTTGGATACTTACCAGAAACCATTGGCATGAATATCGCAACTGCTACCAAAACCAACCCACCAAAGTAGAGAGCAAGACCTCTCCTACTGGCTAACCCCAGTTGGAAGCTTGTCCCTATGGAGCCACCTTCAGGAGAATGAAGCTGGAAGAAAATGACTGAAAATTGGTCTGGAGGATGCAAATGAAGAAATACTATATGGAAATGAATTTATCCTTTCTTCTCTAGATGCTGAAAAGGTTGGGAGATTTAAAAGAAAATGCAAACATTAAAAAAGACTGCAATTTTCTCGAGCCAGAAAAATTACAGAAAAGTCTACATAAGGGCTGAATCATGAGGGTAAATAATAACAAAGCAACATTACTTAGAACTTCAATTAGTGGTAATTACCACTTATTTTTCAAGTCAAGACAGATTCCCTTTAAAGGTGCTGCTTGCCACTTTCAAATTCCTAATAGATCATTCTCAAGATAACTACATCGGTATCATTATTATTCACATTCTTTGGATGCGAACAGAGTGGAAGAGTCTCTCCTTGACCAAATTTTAGTCAGGCTCCTCTAAACCCTCTTCTCAACCAGGCCTTAAATTTGGCCTATTGAGTTCTCAGTTTTAGCTCAGATTTTTGCTACATTCAGATTAATGAAAATTATCTTCCCTTCTTATCTGTTCAAATTTCTCTTTTTTTTTAAGTTGAGTCTCATTCTGTCACCCAGACTGGAGTGTAGTGGCCACTCCCGGCCACCGCAGCCTCTACCTGCTGGGCTCCGGTGATCCTTCCGCCTCAGCCTTCCAAGTAGCTGGAACTACAGGTGTGCGCTACCACGCCCGGCTAATTTTTGATTTATTGTAGAGATGAGGTCTCACCAAGTTGCCCAGGCGGGTCTCGAACCCGCGGGCTCAGGCAATCCACTCACCTCAGCTTCCCAAAGGCACGGGATTACAGGCTGAGCCACCAGCCCGGCTCAAACTTCTCTTAGTAACCCACTGACCCCTTCACTCTGCTTGCTGACTGTAAATCCACAGCAGTCTTTGTTGTATTCAGAGTTGAGCTCAGTTCTATACTTAAGTCTCTCTCTCCTACTGCAGTAGCTCAGATAAAATCTCTAGCCATTTTTAACAAGCATCCAGTGCACTTTTACTTTTAAAAAAATGCAAAGACAAATTAAGACATGATTCACTAGAAAGCACTGCTTCCTACTCCTGGAGGTACAGGAAATGTGGCATGTCCCTGCTCCCTCACAGCCAAGTCACAGTCTCATGACCTAGGCTCCACTTGGAACACCTTTACTAGCAGGTGAAGCTCTGAAGGATTAACTCAAGTTAATGAGCAGCAAAATCACAGAGAAAATTCACTGTGAAGATAGAGTCCAGCCATGGCGATAGGGTGTGTCCAATAGCCATGAAATTCCAAAATTGATCTATGGGCATTGCCATGGCTATTGTCTCTGCACCCTGATCTCCAGTCCAGTTATCCAGCTTTCTATTGATTCTATAAGCAGATTCTATCATTCTAATAAATTTTACTTCTATTTTAAGTAGCCAACATTAGTTTCCATTGTTTGCAACCCAGAATTCTGGTCAATAGTTTCAACATTACTTGATTTTTATCTTATTTTTGGAGTTTTATTGTTTTTCTTTTTTTTATTTTAAAGATGTGGGGTACAATTCAGGATTAGATATGCAAGTGGTCGTTGTACAGATAAAGTTTGGGCCTCCTTTTGGTCCCCACTTCACCTGGTTTGAGATGAGTACCTTTTTTTTTTTTTTTCTGAGTTGGAGTCTCACTCTGTCCCCCAGGCTTGAGTGCTGTAGCATTATCATGGTTACTGTAACCTTAACCTCCTGAGCTTAGGTGATCCTTCCACCTCATTCACCAGAGTAGCTGGGACTACAGGCACAATCCACCACAGCCGGCTAATTTTTTTATTTATTATAGAAACAAGGTCTTTCTTTTTATATATATATATATTTTTTATTGTGATATTGAGGGGTATTGCATTAAATCTGTAGATTGCCTTGGGTAAGAGGGACATCTTTACAATGTTGATTCTTCCAATCCATGAGCATGGGATGTTTTTCCACTTGTTTGTGTTATCTTTGATTTCTTTGAGCAGTGTTTTGTAGTTTTCATTGTAAA
>CAUYQG010060710.1:0-37297 GCA_963574415.1 Tarsius wallacei | reverse complement strand
TCGTATCACAGTGTAGTTTTAATTTGCATTTCTTTGATGACTAGTGAGGTTGAACATTTTTTCATGTATCTGTTGGATGTTTGTATGTCTTCTTTTGAGAACTGTCTATTCATATCTTTTGCCCACTTTGTAATGGGGCTGGTTTTTTTTCTTTTCAGCATGTTTGAGTTCCTTGTAGATCCTAGATGTTAGGCCTTAGTCAGATATACAGTTAGAAAATATTTTTTCCCATTCTGTGGGCTGTCTCCCCACTCTCTTGATGGTTACTTTTGCTTTGCAGAAGCTTTTCAGCTTGATGAGGTCCCACTTGTCTATCTTATCTCTTATGACATAGGCACTTGGGGTTTTGATCAGGAATTGGTTGCCAGTTCCAATTTGTATAAGGATGTCTCCTGCATTTTCTAAGGTTCTTATAGTTTGAGGTTTTACATTTAGGTCTTTGATCCATTTAGAGTTGATTTTTGTTGCCTTTTTCATTTTTCTGCATGTGGTCAGCCAGTTTTCCCAGCATCGTTTACTGAGTAGATTCTCCTCTCGCCAGTGGTTGCTGATGGAGGCTTTGTCGAAGATGAGTTGAGATTTTTACTTCTGGGACTTTAAGGTTTCTTTCCTCAAGGAGTTGATAATCTATTTAGAATATATACCGTTGCATTCTAAGTTTTATATTAGAAAACTTTCTGTCTTATACCGAGAAAATTGTGACATAATAGAGAAGACAAGAATTGTATTTACATATAATATGTAATATATCTTACTAATTTTTTTTTTGAGAAAGCAGGATTTATTGAGAAGATAGAAAACCTCCCACGGTGGGAGGGGACCCAAGTGGGTTGCCCTATATATCTTACTAATTTATGGTGTTCAATTTGGCAGAGACCATGTAGGCACTGAATTTCAAAGGAGAAGATTGCATGGCATGCCTAACGGGCTGAGGAAAAGTTCGTTGGATAACTAGGTAAATGAATGCAAAGTATACTATAATGTGCCTCAAACATCCTAGAAGTCAGATATATGTACATGTGTGACGTCCCTTCAAGTGGTGCGCTGTGTAATTGTTGATATTGGCCTGAACTGGCAAGAGTTCTGTCCTTGTTTGAAGTCCTTACTTTTCCTGTTGCTACGAGTTTGCTCAACTCAGAATCTTCACCAGTTGCTTTCGAAGGAAGCTCGGCCCTTCCAGCCCACAGATGCTCTGCACGTGCTCTTCAACATAGCTTCTGTTTTCTGATATTGTGAGTGAGGCAGAATTAAGTGACTTGCTACTCTGGCACTTTAGCAAAGGAAGATCGCATTTCATTCCCAAACTCAGAATTTATTTTCCAGCCACTGGGGAGAAAGTCCCTTTTAAGGGCAGAGTTATTTATCTCCAGACATGCTTTTTCTGTACTTACCAGAATTTACATAATTTTTCTTTTTCATATCTAGGAAGAAAATCAGAGGGGGATGATAGGTGAGTAAGATTAGGTTTGAATCCTGAAAATATTCTTTAGTTTTCTTACTATGCAATAATTTACTGCCTTCCTATAATTTAAAGCCACTTTAAACATGGAAGTTGCAAGTACAGTTTTCTGGGATTCCGAGTTGATTTTATCATCCAGTGAGTGGCTTATATAGCACTTTGCTACATAGGACATAGAATGTTAAAGATTTTTATTATTTATGTATTTAGACGAAAGTTACATGATTGATACTTATGTTTTTATGTCCACTCTTGATCTGTTCTCTACAGTATGATATAAACTTTCTAGCACTTTGATTTCTTGCCAAATAGAGTTCAATATACATCACGGTGGGACAACAATGAAAAATAAAACAAAATAGACAAAACACAAATTAACCCTTTCTAAGTTCACGATTGTGAGAAGAAAGTTTTACTCTAGAATTATGAAAAGGTCAGCCAGCATATCATTACATAAATTTATTTTTAATTTCCAAATGGAAATTCATTTTTAAATTTTTAAAGAAAAAATTAATTGCCAAGTGGCTCAGTCATGGACCTGATGTGCTTACATGAACATGTCAGTAGTATACGCAGTAAAGGTGAGGAGTCATGTGTGCAAATTCCTAAGGATGTGTGTTTCACCCTAGAAACAATGGAACACTGCTAAAGTATTTTGAGCAGGAGCATGGCATAATAATACATGTATATAACTATATATGTGTTTTTGTGTGTATACATATCTGAAAGATGGTCTTTTCAGCAGCATAGCTTGAAATAGTGAGATTATTTCAATAACATATTACCCTGAAACTATTTTATCTTGCTTGGTTGAAAAAGGAATTAAGGTAGTTTATAGAGAAATACAATTTGACAATATAATGTCTTG
This sequence comes from Tarsius wallacei, assembly GCA_963574415.1. Lineage (NCBI taxonomy): Eukaryota > Metazoa > Chordata > Mammalia > Primates > Tarsiidae > Tarsius > Tarsius wallacei. The sequence goes on along the minus strand of CAUYQG010060710.1, from coordinate 34,970 downwards.
GGGCAGAGAGAAGAAATAAGGATATAAATGCAGACGAAAACCAGAAATCAAATTAATGGACAAGATGATACTATATTGCTGCATGCCGTTGGTAGAAGTAAGCTGAGCTTTGGTTCTAAGCTTTCCAAACAATGTGAAATAGAAAATACTGTCAGCTCCATGTGTCATACTGTCCACAAGATAAAAACAAAACACTTGTTTAGGGAAAGTACAGCTCTTTGGCATGAGAAATTACAGAGGAATTTCTCTCACAGGTTTTCACAGAGAGGTCTCAGAATGGTGTATTAAACAACTTTTTTTTTTTTTCTGAGTTGGAGTCTCACTCTGTCACCCAGACTGGAATGCAGTGGCACACTAATGGCCACCACAGCTTGATCTGCTGGGCTCATGTGATCCTTCCGCCTTAGCCTTCCAAGTAGCTGGAACCACAGGCACATACCATCATGCCTGGCTAAGTTTTTTGATTTATTGTAGAGACAAGGTCTCGCCAAGTTGCCCAGGCTGGTCTCAATCCCTTGGACTCATGCAATCTTCTCACCTCCGCCCCACAAAGTGCTGGGATGTCAGGTGTAAGCCACCACAGCCAGCAGGGGACCAACTTCTTATGTGAAAGCTTACTGTGCTGCTTATACTTTTGGCTTAAAAGACAAATAATCAAGTGCTCTACCTTAGCTCTAAAACCAAACACAGAAGCAAAGCATGCAGCTGACGGATCAATGAAACCACATTAATCACCTAATTTGTGCTAGGCCCTGTCTTAGTTGCTACAGATACAACCGAGAACAAGACTCAGTCAGTGTTTGCTCTCCAACTAGGGAGGACAAAAACAGGCTCACAGATAACTACAACAATGAGTGATGGGTGTAGGACACACAACAGAAGCCTTGTAGAGCATAATACGGAAGGCAAAGGATACTCCCACCAGAGACTTCAGAAACCAGAGATGGCTTTCAAGAGGAAGTGACGTATGTGCAGTATCTTGAAGAGAGGGAAGAAACTGGCTGAGTGAAGAAGGAACTAAAGACATGGGAATAAATAAAATAGCCACACTCAAAGGAACAAAGACATGAACACCTTTCCTCCAATGAAGTAACAGTTGTGTGTCACATGCCTGGAACAGAGTGGTCAAAAGAAAATTTTAAACGAATTCATAAATAAAAATTGATTTCTTAAATGTTTAAATAATAATACTTGCTTAATACAGTAAATATCATCTATCTAAAACTTATAACCAGCATCATATTTACTGTTGAAACTCAGAAACATTCCCATTTAAGTCAGAACCAAAACAAGAGTGATGCTACTATTCTTGTTATTCAACATTTTCTTGGAGACAAGAAATAATATATATTTTGAGAGGAAAGACACAGATATGATCATTTTTATATTCTTTTTATAGATGATATCTTCATCTATATAGAAAATTCAAGACATTACATATAAACAGTGATAACTCATAGGAAATCATTAAGGTTACTGATACCAAATAAATATACAAAAATCAAGAATATTCCTATATCTCAGCAATAAACATAAAATGCAGTAGAAATCAAAATCCTCTGTATACTAAGAATAAAACTATGAAGGCTTGAGGAATAAATTTAACAAAAGACATGAAAAAATTTTCTTGGACAGAAATCATAAACCATCATTGAGATATACAATGTAGGACATTAATATATGAGCAATACAATGTTATAGAGAACCAATTTTCTTCAAATTAATTTATAAATGTGAAGCACTTTCTTTCTTTCTTTTTTTTTTTTTAAGTAGGATATACTGAGAAGACAGAAAATCTCCCACAGTGGGAGGGGACCTGACGAGGTTGCCCAATGCAAAGCACTTCCAATCAAAATGTGATACATTAGAACCCAAGGAGTCTGAATCCAAAATTCATTGCTTGAACTGTACACTAAGCCTCCTCTGTAAAATAAAGAAAATACTGGAAAGAACAACATATGAAAATGTCTCAGTATTTCATGATAGGGAATATAAAATCACAGCTTCAGGAAATACAGTATATCCCACAGAAAATAATTAAAAGGAATTCTGCAATGAGATACAAGGAAGAATAATTTTTAAAGGAGGCTTCAACTTCTAACCATGGTCCAGTAATGAAGTATGGTTCCTGTTACGAGCTATAAAACTAAGCAAAGTCTACAAAACAACTGTGTCCAAGCGCTGGATCCTAAGAAGCCCACAACTGTCATCCCCAAGAGAAGGAAAACACATGAAGTGAGCCCCATATTCACTGCAGCTCTAGGGAGAAAACTTCAAATGCAGCAGAGGAAAATAAAGAAAAAGCAGAGCATTATGGTCTCACTGACAAGAGGAGGCAAAGAGTTCAAGACTGCTTAAACAGCTGAACTTGCAGGAGAAGTTTCAGAAAGGGGAAAGAAATGGAGAGAGGGGCTCCTGAATATGTGTCTGGGTTCTTTGCAGGCCTTTGCTTAAGGCCAGAGTGGGATTCTGCATTGCACAGCAGAGAGTGGCTGCAGCAAGATTCAGAGTGGACCTGGGATTTCACAGTTGTGGGAGATGCAGTGCTGAGACTCAATCAGAATGGAAGGGCCTTGTTAATACCCTAAGCATTCAGTTTATATACCCAGTAAAGTCATACCTTCGGAACAAAAACCATGTGTAACCTTCTTTAAGCAAACCTAAAACTAAATCTCAACAAAATACACAAATGCTAGCAAATTTGCATTCTGCTGAAATGAAACCTTTTAAAAAAGACATTGATTCAGATGTATTACAACTGGTTATTCACAATAATCAGCATTGTTGTCTAGTCCCTAGATATGAGAATAGGCAAAAAAGGAAATATGTATTTAACCCAAAAGAAGGGAGGAAAAGAAAAACTGTATAACAAAAATAGATAAAGTAGATTTTAAAATAGAAGAAATATGGTAGAATTAAACCTGAATATATCAATAACTGCATTAAATGTAAATGAACCAAACACTCCAATTAAAATTCAGAGATTATCAGATTACATACAAATAAGACCCAATAAAATGTAATCTACAGAGATTTACTTCAAAATATAAAAGTGCTATCATACGAGTCAGCAGTTCCACTACTGGATTTACATCTGAAAGAAAGAAAATCAAACAGATATCTGCACTTTCATGTTTATATTCACAAAATATGGAATCAATCTAAGTGCTCATCAGTGGATGAATGGATAATGAAAATGGGATACACACACACACAATGAAATATCATTCAGCCATAAAAAATAATAAAATCTTGTTATTCACAGCAACGTGGATGGAACTAGAGGCTATTATGTCAAGTAAAATAAGCCAACCACAGAAAGACAAGTATTTCATGTTCTCAATTAAATGTGGGCATTAAAAAAAGTGAATCTCATAATGATAGTGAGTAGATTGATGGTTACCAGATTCCAGGAAGTGAAGGGGGTAAGGATAAAGAGAGGTTGATTAATGAGTACAAATATACAGTTAAATAGAAGAAATAAGACTCAGTGTTTGACAGATTGCTAGAATGACTATAATTAACAATGATTTATTGTGCATTTTAGAATAGTTAGAAAAGAATAATTTGAATGCTCCTAGTTTAAAGAAAAGGTAAATATTAAGGGTGATGAATACTCCAACTAGCCTGCTTTGATCTTTACGCAGTATATAAATGTATCAAATTGTTGCATGTACCCTGAAAATATGTACATGTATTATGTAAAAAAATTTTTACATAAACATGATGGAATACTATGCAGCCATAAAGAAGGACAAAATTGTGAACTTCTCAACAACTTGCATGGACTTAGAGGCTATAATACTGAGTGATCTATCATGGAAACAAAGAACCAAATAGCACATGTTCTCACTCATAAGAGAACCTTGAACAACTATTGCAATACTTTAAGAAAGGGATTGGCAGTAGTGGGAAACTGCCAGGGGGGTGGGTGGGGGTGGAACTGGCAGCAGTGGGAAATTGCTGGGGGTGGGGGCACACCTCATCAACAAGGGTACCTACGTAGTGAACATTTTTATACTTTACCCTGAATTGCACCTCACATCTTTAAAATAAAAAAAATTAAAAAAATTAGAGAAAAACAAACAAACAAAAACAAGTGAAATATAGAGACTCAACTAGAGTTAAAGTAAAAGGAAGATGTATACCATGTAAACACTAAGCACATGAAACCCATAAAGCAAATGAATGCAATAAGAGGATGAATTTATATCAAACTCAATAGGTTTTAAGATAGGTAGTACCAGCAGTGATAAAGGGAGTAAAACCAGCAGGAAACCTTAGCAATCCTAAATGTATATGTGGCTAATGAGTGCCTCAAAAATGCAAAGCAAAACTGGCAGAACGAAAGAAAGAAATTGAACAAATTCAAAGTTAGAATTGAAGATTTTGAATTTTATTTCAGAAGTGAATTGAACAAAGAAACAAGGAATCAATAAGGATATAGAAAATTTGACCTCAGGATGTTATACCCAGTAACAGCAGAATACACTTTTTTTCCCCAAGTACACAAACAACAGCCACAAATACACCTTTTTCTAGGTAATAAAGTAAGTGTTAAATTTCAAGACTGATAAGAAAAAAAAGAAAAAAATTACAGTGTCAGTAATAAAAGAGGCTACATCACTACATACCCTCCAGAGTTGTATGTAGAAAGAAATTTTGTCTATAGTTTAATGTCAGCAGCAAATAAAAGAAAGATGGACAGATAGCTTGAAAAGCTTAGTTTACCAAAATCAACTTCAGAAGAAACAGAAAACCTGATGACTATTTACTTGTTATAGTAAATAGATTTGTAATAATATATCTTTCTGCAAAGAAAAGTCCAGACTCAGACAGACTGGTAAAGCTTAACAAATGAGTAATGTCCATTCTTACAAAAACTGTTTTCAAAATAGCAGAGTACAGACACTTCCCTAATTAATTTTATGAACTAGCTGCAATAACACATTAACTGTAATAACAAAATCTAGCATGGTCATTACAAGAAGAGAAATATACAGCCTGACTGGGCATGATGGCTCAAACCTGTAATCCCAGCACTTTGGGAGGCTGAGGTGAGGGGATTGCCTGAGCCCATGGGTTTGAGAACAGCCTAGGCAACTTGGTGAGACCTTGTCTCTACAGTGAAAAAAAAAAAAAAAAAGAAATATAAAGTCTCTAAAATTTCTTTCCAACAAAGATGTACCTACCCTATTGTTCTGTAATTCAGTTCCCAGGAATTTACCCAAGAGAAAAGAAAATTTATATTCCCAAAATAATTATAGTTGACATTTATAACTAATTTATCCACAATAGTGAGAAACTGAAAATAGGAATATGTTTAACAGGTGGGCAGATGAACACATTTTGATTCATGCAATAAAATACCTATGTAGCAGTAAAAGTAAGCAAACTGATGGCATATTTAAGAGCATAGATGCCTTGTTCAGTTATTATATTTAGTAAAATGAGCCAGAAATAAATAATACAGAGAACTTAGCTCTGTTAATATGAAATTCTGTGACAGGCAAAACCAATCTGCTGATAGAAATTAGATCGGTGATAACAAGGGTGGGAGGAAGGAGACTTAATGCCAAGGTGCTAAGTAAACGTTCTATGGGAAACAAAATACTGGGGATAACTGTTACATAGACGTGAGTATTTGTCATCCCTCACTGACTTGTACACTTGGATCTATACACAGTATTTTATATTTTGTATGTAAAGTTTATTTATAGTAAAAGTGAAAAATAGGAAAAACTGGCAGAATACTTTAAAAAGGAGGACAATTGGAATAACTGCATATATTCTAAAACAACAATGTAAGTGAGAAGCAAATGGAATATGTTAAAACACAAATAATATTCTAAACAAATATATCAACTTAAATGTTATCTTTGTAAAACATTATAAATGTTCAATTTGTGAGGTTTTCATAAAAAGAAAAAGTTGAAATATTAGACAAAATAGTGTATTGGGGAAAGGTGTTTTGAATCAAAGACTTCTTAGAATCTTGTTTTCTAGAAACAAGTCTTGTTTTCTAGAAAGGATTTATTTTGGTTTTTACCTTTGTTGGGTTAAATGCTCATGAAAACATTTTGTGTACTGTTTTTAGAGTAGCCACTGAAAGAAGAAAATAAGAAGCATAAATTTCAAATCAGTAGAGGAAAAATAGTAAAAGTAAAACAGGCAAACAAATGAAATGGAAATGTAACCAAAGAGAAAGAACTGTAGTTGTGAAGAAAACTCAGTGATTCTTTTTTTTTTTTTTTTTGAGTTGGAGTCTCACTCCGTCGCCCAGACTGGAGTGCAGTGGCCGCTCCCGGCCGGCCACCGCAGCCTCGACCTGCTGGGCTCCGGCGATCCTTCCGCCTCAGCCTTCCAAGTAGCTGGAACTACAGGCGCGCGCTACCACGCCCGGCTAATTTTTGATTTATTGTGGAGATGAGGTCTTGCTTGCCCAGGCGGGTCTCGAACCCACGGGCTCAGGCAATCCACTCACCTCAGTCTCCCAAAGGTGCGGGATTACAGGCTGAGCCACCGAGCCTGGCTGATTCTTATAACCCATATACAGATTAATTACCTTATATCTAGTAACAAATTGAATCTTCACCATGTCTCTGTGGCTTCACTATTATACTCATTTTACAGAGGAGGAAAGTGTGACAGTTCATGTCAAAAAGCTACCTAGTGACAGATTTAAAATTAGGAAGTTTGATTACAAAATCCGTTTTGGAATCAATGTCTTCCCCCAAAAGTATTAAAAAAAATTAAGAAGGGTTGTAATAGAAGGAATTCCAAAACAAAAATAGTTATGATAAATGTGAAAGAACTAAAGTTACTGGTAAAAAACTTTCGAAGGAATTTCAAAAGTTACAACTCTGTGCCACTTCAAGGAGTATATGTAAAATATGGAAACGTTTAAAGTCAAAGGATAAAAAAAAGACAAAGAAAACACAAACTAGAATAAAAGAATAGCTATATTTATATAAAAATGCACTTGAAGACAAAAATATATTGAGGACAGAGAGGGTCACTAGACAATTGTAAAAACATTCTATTCAACTAGAACTTATAGCTTTACAAACTTGTATGCAGTTTATAACATACTTCCCCAATTTTTTTAAAAAGAATTACTATTCAGGTTCAACCTATGCTAATAAGGAAAAAATGTTGATGAAGTCATTCAAAGAGGACCTCGAGCTGCTTGGAGAATTTTTGTTACAAATAATTTTAAATGTTTAAAATATTAATTATACACACACCCACACATACACTTACCATATTGTTTTTAAATACAGTAATGGACATTCTTATCAATAAAGTCTTTCCTACTCCCTATTCTTTTTGTCTTAAATAAAATTTATATGAAAATTTGTGATTTACAAATTCATTGTAATTTTCTAAGTTTTGACAAGCATTATTTATATTATTAAATTTACTTCCTGGAAGAGTAAACTAATTTGATACATATCAATTCAAGAATTTATGTAATAATTTTTGATACTTTTATTATTAAAAAGTTTTATAATTTGAATAGATAAAATATGAATACAATATTATTTAATATTTATATATCTTTTTGGGAATTTTTCATGCTTTGCACAACTTTCTTTTTTAAAAATTTATTTCAATTTAATTTTTTTTACCTTTAAATTTTTTATTTTAAAATTGTGGGGCACAATTCAGGGTTAGGTATACAAATATTCATTGTGCAGGTACCCTTGTTGATGAGGTGTGCTCCCTTTCCCCAGGCAGTTTCCCACTACTGCCAATCCCACCTCCCCACCCCCCACACCCCTGCAGTTTCCTGCTACTGTCAATTCTTTTCTTATAGTATTACGATAGCTGTTCAAGGTCCGCTTATGAGTGAGAATATGTGGTACTCAGTTCTTTGTTTCTGTGAAAGATCACTCAGTATTATAGATTCTAAGTCCATCCCAGTTGCTGTGACATTCGTGATTTTGTTCTTCTTTATGGCTATGTAATATTCCATTGTGTATATGTACCACATCTTTTTTATCCAATTCTCTTTTGATGGACAGCACAGTTGTTTCCTTGTTCTTGCTATTGTGAACAATGCTGCGATAAACATACTTGTGCAGGTATCTCTTTTACAGAGTGATTTGAGTTCTTCCGGGTATTAGGTATACAAATGGTCATTGTATAGGTAAAGTTTGGGCCTCACTTGGTACCCTTATTGATGAAGTATGCCCCCCTCTCTCCTGACAGTTTCTCATTACTGCCAATCCCTTTCTTAGAGTATTATGATAATTGTTCAGGGTCCACTTATGAGTGAGAACATGTGGTACTCAGTTCTTTGTTTCTGTGATAGATCATCGAGTGTCATAGACTCTAAGTCCATCCAAGTTGCTGTGAGTTCATCATTTTGTCCTCCTTTATGACTGCATAATATTCCACTGTGTATATGTACACTTTTTTTTTTATCCAGTCCACTTTCAATGGGCAGCATGATGGGCTCTGTGTTTTTGCTATTGTTAACAATGCTGCAATAAACGTGCATGTGCAGGTATCTTTTTCATAAAGTGATTTGAGTTCCTTTGGGTATATTCCTAGTAGGGGGATTGTGGGGTTGGATGGAGGGTCGATTTACTTTATTTAATTTTAATTATTTTTATTTTAAAAGTGTGAGGTACAATTATTCAGGATTAGGTATACAAATGGTCATTATGCAGGTACCCTTGTTGATGAGGTGTGCTCCTCCTCCCGTGGCAGTTTCTCACTACTGGCAATCCCTTTCTTATAATATTATGATAATTGTTCAAGGTCCACTTATGAGTGAGAACATGTGGTACTTGGTTCTTTGTTTTGTGATAGATCACTCAGTATTAAAGCCTCTAAGTCCATCCAGGTTGCTGCGAAGTTCATAATTTTGTCCTTCTTTATGGCTGAGTAATATTCTATTGTGTATATGTACCACTTTTTTTTTTTATCCAGTCCTCTTTTGATGGACAGCACGGTTGGTTCCATGTTTTTGCTAGTGCGAATAATGCTGCAATAAACATGCATGTGCAGGCATCTTTTTCATAGAGTGATTTGAGTTCCTTCAGGTATATTCCCAGAAGGGGAATTGCGGGGTTGGATGGAGGGTAGATTTTTACAACTTTTAGGAATTGCCAAACAGTTTTCCACAGAAGCTGTACTTGTTTAAGCTCCCACCAACAATGTAGAAGTGTTCCGGTTTCCCCACATCCTCTCCAGCATCTGTTGTTTTTTGAGTTATTGATGATGGCCATCCTGACTGGAGTTAGGTGGTACCTCAGTGTAGTTTTAATTTGCATTTCTTTGATGACTAGTGAGGCTGAGCACTTTTTCATGTATCTGTTGGCTGCTTGTATGTTTTCTTTTGAGAAATGTCTATACATATCTTTTGCCCACTTTTTAATAGGGCTGTTTGCCTTTTCCTTTCGGCACATTTGATTTCCTCTAGAACCTAGATGTTAGGTCTTTGTCAGACATACAGTTGGCAAGTATTTTTTTCCCATTCTGTGGACTGTCTCCCCACCCTCTTGATGGTTTCTTTTGGTTTGCAGAAGCTTTTCAGCTTGACCAGGTCCACTTGTCTTACATCTTATGGCATGGGTGCTTGAGGTTTTGATCTGGAATTGGTTGCCAGTTCCAATTTCCATAAGGGTGTCTCCTGCATTTTCTAAGGTTCTTATGGCTTGAGGTTTTATGTTTTGATCTTTGATCATTTAGAGTTAATTTTTGTGTATGGTGATAGGTAGGGGTCTTGTTTTAATCTTTTCCATGTGGTCAGCCAGTTTCCCCAGCACCATTTACTGAATAAGTTCTCCTCTTCCCAGTGGTTGTTGGTGGAGGCTTTGTCAAAGATCAGTTGGTTGAGAAATAAAAGTTTTGCTTCCAAAATCTCTATCCTGTCCCATTAGTCTATATGCCTGTTCTTGTACCCATACCAGGCTGTTTTGATTATTGTTGCCTTACAATAAAGTTTAAAGTCTGGAAGCATGATACCGCCTGCTTTGTTTCTTTTGTTGAGGATTGTTTTGGCTATTTGTGGTCATTTATGTTTTCATATGAATTTCTGTATTGTTGTTTCCAAGACTGAGAAGATTGATGCTGGTAATTTATTTAATGGGGATTGTGTTAAATCTGTAGATTCCCTTGGGTAGGATGGACATTTTAACAATGTTGATTCTGAGTATGGAATATTTTTCCATCTGTTTATGTCATTTTTGATTTCTTTGAGCAGTGTTTTGGATTTTTTATTGTAGAGGTTTTTCACTTCTCTGGTTAGGAAGATGGTGAGGTATTTCTTTTGTTGTTGTTGCTGCTATCATGAATGGGGTTGTGCTTTTTATTTGGTTTTCTGCCTGTTTGTTATTCATGTATAAGAATGTGACTGTCTTTTGTACATTGATTTTGTACTCTGAGACTTTATCAAGATTTTGTAACAGATTCTCTTGGATTTTCAAGGTATGGACTCATATCGTCAGTAAAAAGGGATAACTTAACTTCCTCTTTTCCTATTTGGATGCCTCTGATTTTCTTCTCTTGTCTGATTGTTCTAGCTAGAACTGCCAACACTGTGTTGAACAGGAGGGATGAAAGTGAGCTTTGTCTTATTCCTGTCTCCAGGGGAAATGCTTCCAATTTTTGTCAGTTTAGCAATATGTTGACTGTTATCGTAGATGGCTTTTACTATTTTGAGGTGTGCTCCCCTTATGCCTAGGTGTTAGGGGTTTTTATCAAGGAGGCATGCTGGATTTTATTGAATGCTTTTTCAGCGTCTAATGATATAATAATGTGATTCCTATTTTTACATCTGTCGATATATTTAATTACATTTATGGTCTTGTGGATATTGTACCAGCCCTGCATCCTGTGTTTGTGTTCTTTTTGACTCACAAGAGCTTTAATATACTAAAGATATTGAACTTCATATTTTGAAAATATTATTTCAAGTTTTTAGATAACTTAAGTACTGCTTATGAATAAGTGTCTTTTTGTTATTAAAAAACTTACAAGTTTAATGTACCCAAGTATGCTTTCTCCTTTATGTTTTTTTCTCATGTTGAGAAATCATTTATCATTGTAAGATTAAGTAATGATTTCCACATATTTATTATGCTTGCAAATTAAATGTATGAGAAATAACTTGCATTTCAGTGAAAATCATAATAAAAATAAAAATAATTAGAGTTGAGTAAAATAAAATTAGAATAGAGTAAAATAAAATAACCAAAATATGTTGAATGTATTGATGGTGGTATGTAAATTGAGGAAAATTTATTCATGGATGTTTGTTGTGGAAGATTAGTAAACCAAAAAAAGCAGAAAAAGACAATGAGTAAATAAAAGCTTAGAAATCAATGAAATGGAAAATAAAAATACCACAGATATGTTTAAAAAATCAGTAGTTTTAAAAGAACGATAAAACAGAGAAACTTCTCATGAATAAACAATATTAGCAACAAAAGGGGACATCATTAGAATAAAGTAGATTTAACATATAATGAGAGAACACCACAAATGACTTGATGCTAATAAATTATAAAACTTGGACAACTTCTTAGAATATAATTTATGTTTTCCTTGAAGCTTTCTTAAAGCTTCTTAAAACTGAAATCCAAAAGTGTATTTTTTTAAAAAGGCCATGTTACGTTTATATGAGGAATGTAATCACCATATTAAGATATTTAAAAATGAATATATGTGACCATCTTAATGTAAAAAATAAATCAATTTCAATATTTGTTTATGTTTATAATTCTTATAAAACCAGGTCACATCTATCTAACAAAAAATAGCTTACAAAATATTTAATGGTAAAATTCTAAAATCCTAAAGAATCCCTGAGGAATACCTACTGTGACCACATCTTTTTAGCTTTGTACTGGATACCCTAGACCCTAAAAATGGAGAAGAAAGTAGATGCAGAGTTCTTGGTATTACAAGATTGGAAACACACCTTCTTAGCACAGAAGATATTATCATCTAAGAGCATGGAAACAAATCTGTTTATTAGTCATTATAAGTAGCAAAAATGTCTGGAAATAAAGTTGGTTGTGGGATTAATATATAAAATTCCATTTCTCTACATGGACAACATACAGAAGACAAAATTATAAAAATATCTATTCCATCTACAATGACAATAAAATTACAAGAAATAAGCCTAACAAAATTTGTGCAAGGCAAGAATGGAGAAAACCAGATAATTTTATTGAACAGTGTTAAAAAAGAAAAGTCCAGGCTTGGTGGCTCAGCCTGTAATCCCAGCACTTTGGGAGGCCGAGTGGATTGCCCGAGCCTGTGGGTTTGAGACCAGCCTGGGCAACTTGGCAAGACCTTGTCTCTACAATAAATAAAAAATTAGCTGGGCGTGATAACGGGCACCTGTAGTTCTGACTGAGGTGGAAGGATCAAAGGCTGAGGTTGAAGGATTGCTGGAGCCCAGCAGGTCAACGCTAAGATAGCTGTGAGTGTGCCACTGCACTCCAGCCTGGACAACAACGTGAGACTCCAACACAAAAAAGAAAAGAAAAGAAAAGAAAAAGACTTAAATATATAATGTTCATTAATTGGAATGGTCACATTATAAATATTTAACTTTTACTCAAATTTATTTTTCAATCAAAATTCCAAAACTATATAATGTGGGACTTTATAAGTTGATTCTCAAATTTATATAAAATACTCAAAAGCCAAAATTTGTCAAAAAATTCTAAGAATATGATGTGTTTATGTGCATGAATTGTTCTACCATATATTGAGAGCTATTATTATGCAATAAACAGTGTGGTATTGGCCCAGGGGTAAGTAAATTGATCAGTGGAACAAAATAGAGAGCTTAAAAACAGATCTATCCATACATGAAAACTGATGTCCATTGTCTTGCCAAGTATGCAGTAAAATGGGTCATTTAGTTTGAAATTACATTCTGTGGGATGTCATGCAAGGAAATTGAGCATTCCATAAAATATCTCAGGGTGGTGTTTGTAGAGGCATGCAGAGTTTATAAGGCAAATCCATAGCCTGCATGTTAGTTTTGGTTTGCGCGAATCCCTGCCCCTCTGGGATAGAAGACTTCCGATATCATAGATTTTCAATCAAGTGGCTTACTGAGCTGTTTGTGCGATGGTACCATATTGAGAGCTCTGGTTTGGACTCTGCTGCTGACAGGGTTGAACATTCAGGAGCACCACTAGTTGAGTCTTGGTTTGAAGAAGCCAGGGTTACCTGGCTTATTTACAGCCTCCATCTCTCTCTTCATAACTACTTCACTTATGGGGCCACTAAGGAAGGCAGAACAGAGTCTGCCTGATATTTGCCCCCAAACTCATCCTGCCTACCTAGTTATTGATAGCCTCCTTTGTTGGTAAATAGTGTATGTTCCCACACTCGGGGATCCATGATGTATCTGTTTTCTTTCTCTTTGTTTCCCATCTTTCAGTATGATTACTTCCAGCTCCTTACCAATCAGCCAAGTCATTGCTACTGCCCAGAAATTCATGCCACTTCTCACCTCAGATTATTCTCTTTCCATACATAAAGGATGACCAAATGCCTCTGCCTCTTGCGGCCCTACAAATAGATATCTTTCCATCATAGTTCTTTGAGGTCATTCCTAAGTAGGGTGTAGTGCAGCCTCAGACCATTCTGTTTGTACCAGCATGTTGAACCAGGCTATTTTTAGAGCAAGACTAAGTTTTTCTTTTCTTTTTTTTCCTGGCTCCTTATAGATAATGTCCCAGGAGCTATATTGAGTGTTGGAGGGACACCCATCAACACAACAGATGTAGCAATAAGGAGATCTGAGACATCTTTTTGGTATTTTGGGGTGGCATCTGGACCCACTCAGGACAAATTCTGAATGTATAATTTCTGTTGTGTAATGGGTTGTGACTGCTCCTGTCCAACTTTGTAATTCAGTGAATCTGTCTATACCCAGCTCATAATGTACATCCCGTGGTAAGACACTCACTGTATATAGGGCCCCATAGCATACCAGGAGATGCTTTTCAAACACTGGGCAGTACCTTCCTTCAAAACCCTAGTGTTCTGTGCAGTGACTCATTTATTAGAGATTACCAGAGGCGTTGGATAGTGCTTTGCCTAACATGGTTATCTCCTGCCACATTGGGTCTGCCAGATCATATGGTCTGCACCTGTGACAGCATTCTCTCTTGTTCTTTGCTCTTAAAACTGGCAAACTTTGAGTCGCTTGATAAATGGATCAGGGCACTTTGTGTAAGTATAGTATATGTTCCCTACAGAATACAAAGAAAACTTCTAAGCTTGTGGTGGTGTTTCACTCTTGGCAGTAAAAAGTGTATCGTTCAATAACTAGCCCTTTTCCTTAGATGGAATATCACAGCATGTCCCAAATTAGTGGAATCTTATGAACATTAGGAAAGTGGCAGGTGCCTGGATTTTAATTTTATAGGGTATATGTGTGCCCTCAGGCATGCTATGTAACTTTCCAGGGCAACCAGAATGCCTGCCACTTTCTGCTCACCAGAGTATTTGGATATAATTAATAGAGTGGCCAAGCATGCTATTTTGCAGAATGACAAGATATTCAAAGTTGTTATAGAATATATTGTGCCAGAGAGTAGGAAAGTTGATATAGCCTAGGGGAAAACAGTGAATGTGTACTGCTGTTGTCTCCATGTAAAAGCATATGACTTTGATCTCCTTTACTCATGAATAGTGAAAATAATTTGTCATATCAATTATAGTCACATTATCAATAGTCACATTCCTAACGTGCCAGAATCTGTGATGATTCATTACAGCAGCAGAGATGTAATGTGGAGGTCCTCCAGGTGTTTGTCCATGATACTGTCCAGAGGCAGCAGCAGCATTAGCCATCACATATATGTTCATAGATAGTTTAGATCTCCCCTCCATCTAAGCCCAGTGGGATACTACATTTCCCTATGCTTTTTTAAGTGAAGCAAAGCCTATCTGACTCGCTTTGGCTGGTAAAATGTGAAAGTTACATGTATCACCTCTGGGTGATAACTTAGAGCTGGTGTGCTAGTAGCCACGTTTGCTTTCCATTGCCATGGTGATGGTGAAAGTGTTGATATGTTCTCCATCTGTATTCTTATCCCTACTAACCTGTATTGGTCATGTCCATGTGAGCAAGAAATAAAGCTTTTGTTTGTTAAGCCACTGAGATTTTGGGTGATGTGGAATCTTAGTAAACCCAGAGGCTGGTAAACTATAGTCCAAAAGCCAAGTATGGCCTCACACTCTCCGTAAACTGGAATTTCTAAAAAATTGTGTACTTATTCTTACATATTTAAACTTCAGTCACTGTCAAAGTACTCTCTGTTTGATGCAATACATTTATTGAGATACCTTACTACTGTTCAAAAGAGTTTTTAAACTCATCCGTTTTGATGCCTTTTAGTGCTTCTGCCATTTTTTATTTCACCTCTTCCACATTGTTCTTTGGAGGACTATTTTCACTGAGGAAACAAAAAAAGTTACTTGAGCAAGATTGAGTAGGGAGGATGGGACATGGGGATCATGCTGTTTTTGGTCAAAAACTGCTTAACATTCAGTGCAGTGTGGGCAGGTCTGCTTGTAAGTCACCCATCACGAAATGAGCAAATGCATTGAAAGAGTCTCCAAAAAAATGTAGCCTCTCACAACCATGCTAGTTGGTCCACTGGTGCTGATGGGTTCTTAGAACACTTATCTAGCAGAGGAAGCCTGTATTATCAGGATCACACCCTCCAAAAAGATAATTCAGGTTTTTGTGGGCATCTCCTTGTGCATTATCTCTAGTTCCTCTAGTGCTACAACGGCAGAGTTGAATATAGCCTGTGCAACTCATAAAGCCTAGTTATCACTCTATGGCCCTTTATGGAAAAGGTTTATTGATTCCTGGTACAACCTGTGCTACATGATACAAAATGAACAAAAAATGTCTGAAATCCAAATACAGCCCTAGACTAAAAAAGTAAGAATAACTGTTTTACACTATATGACTTAAATTTCATGAAGTTCTAATACAGATAAAACTCACACATGTATTCGAAGTCAGATTATCAATGACCCTTTGTGAGTTGGGTCTGGAGGAGGTCCAATGAGAGTGGCTTGGTTGCTGGTATGTTCTTGTTCTTGACCTATTTGCTAGTCACACAGGAGCGTTCACTTTCTGAAAGATCATTAAGCTGTTTACTTATTAGTTTTCCATGTGTGTTTTATATGTCCAAGAGAGGAATGAGAAATATCTGTGTGTCTTTATACTGGATGATTTACAAGGTATATCTTTAAGAGCAAAAAGTAATCTCAGAGTAGCCAATAAGAACAATATGCCACCATTTATGTAAAATACATAAGGTAGATATGGATACATAATTCTGGCATACAAATAAATTACCTCTTAAATGACAAAATTTTGCTTCCCCTAGAGAAGATAATTGGGAGGCCAAAACAGAAATAAAACTAACTTTCAACTGTGGAAGCCCCTTTTTAAACTGTCTTGGTTTTATCATGTGTAACTTTTAAAAACTTTAAAAATTCCAGCATGAGAATTATAGTGTATGTATTAGGCTATTAGCTATTCCCTTCTATTACATATTTGTTGGTTTCTAATTTTATTACTACTATTACTCATAACAATATGACCAACATGCTTGTATCTGTCTGCTCTGCTAATTATTCCTTTAATGCAAGTTCCTAAAATATGACTCAGTCCAGCAATGAATGAGAGTCAGATTTCCCTGAAGGTTAAGTGATTTAATCACTAATGCTTACATTTATGTTAGTTTTGATTTGTATCATCATATAATGCTATTTTAAAATATTTAAACTTTTATTTTTATTCTTGCTGTATTGCCCAGGCTGGCCTCAAACTTTTGGGCTCAAGTGATCTTCTTGCCTCAGACTCCTGAGTAGCTGGAATTATAGGCACATACCACAGCATCTGGATAAAATTCTCTCATTTTCTATTTAACATGAAGAGCGTTATTTTTAAAATTTATTTTTATTGCATATATTGAAGGTGTACAAAATGTTTTTATACATATATTCTTAGTGAAATGATGACTAAAATCAAACAAATTAACACACATTCATCACGTTCCATAGTTACCTTTTGTGATAAGAGCACCTAAAATTTTTTCTCTTAGAAAATTTCCAGTAGACAATATCAACTATAATCTTCATGCTATACATTAGATCTCTAGACTAATTCGTCCTCATAACTGCAAATTTGTACCCTTTGACCAACATCTCACTTTCTCCTCCTCTTTTTCTGTTAACCACCATTCTACTCTTCGTTTATTCAACTTTTTAAAGATTCTGCATATGAACAAGACAACGCAGGATTTTTCCTTCTGTATCTGGCTTATTTCACTTAGCGTAATGTCCTCCATCTACATTGTGGCCAATGGCAGGAGGTCGTTTTTAAAGACTGAATACTATTCCATTGTATTTTTGTAGGCCCAATTCTGAAGGGTGATTTTCAGGATGGAGCATAAATGTATTTTATCATCTAATCACTTTTTAGTCTGTATTAAGAATCATAACACGTAGACATACTTATATATGAGAGGGGACTCCTCCCCAAAACAGGAATTATCTTTTCGAGGGTGGACCCCTCGTAGTACAGACTTCCCCCGCTAGATAATGTTGTAGTAACCCATTGGCTTCAGTGTACCAGCTAGTGTGGTTGTGAAAGGCTGCATTTGACTTCAGTGAATTTTTTTGAGAGATTCTTTCAATGCATTTGCCCATTGCATGTTGGGTGACTGACACGAACAACCTGCCCACACTGCACTGAATGTTCAGCATTTTTTGACCAAAAAAGTCATGACCCCCATGTCTCACCTTCCCGATTTACTCAATCTTGCCCCAAGTGACTTTTCGTTTTGTTTCCCCAGATGAAAAAGTCCTCAAAAGGAAACGTTTTTCTGATTTGGAAGAGGTGAAACAAAAAACAGCAGAAGAACTAAAAGGCATCAACACTGACAAGTTCAAAAACTGTTTTCAGCTTTAGATAGGTCATCTTTGTTTAAAGTTTTAAAGAAAAGATTGGAAAAGCTATCAGGGTGAAGTTACAACTCTTACTTTTCCTTCAGACCATGTTGTCAGTTACTTGGTATCTTTTACTATAAATTATTTGAATAATTTAAATTAATTATTGAGTATTTTTTCTTACAACTAATAATAAGCCTTCAGTAGAAAAAATGATATCAATTCTAAAACATACTCTTATTTAATGAATAATTTATGAAATGATATGATTAGATCACAAGTGTCTAGAATCCCTCTAAGAAACTGAGTAAAGGACACACAATTAAAAATTCTGGATGTCAATATCAGTTCCACCATTGAGGAAGTCTCTTGCAAAAGTCATTCCACGACTCATAAAGTATGTATTAGAAGAACCTGACAGAAGTTTCTCCAATATTCTTGTGTTACCATTAATTTTTTTCTTGGTTTACATATAGTTACTACACTCAGGCTTTTAAGTTGCATACAGAATTATTTGGTGGTGAGGACAGTTATGTTTCCATATAATAGTTTTGAAAACTTTAAGAAGCAAACATTGCCATATGAATCTCATGTGTTTAGACAAGTTCTTTAGGTTGGGTGTGCCTAGGTCTCCTATGTATATAAATCAGAATTTGATGCAGTTTGGGACACAAAGGAATGAAGAAATAACCAGAAGAACATGTGGACTTGTGATAAATTCAAATTGGATATAGTGCTTCATAGTGAAAAATCTCTCCAGACTAAAAGTCAGGAGTCTTAGAATGATGATTAGATTCTTGTTAGGGCCCCCTCCCGATCTGTTATTCTGTATATCTTTTATTATATTAATAGCCCTTAAGGCTATCTTCCACTTATTGGGATATTTCAGTGCTTTGGTCTTTGAGATTTTCTTGTTGACACACATGAATTAGACTGTATTGACCTAAAGGAGAAGACTTAGAGAAGTATGCTAGAAATAGCAACTTATATGATTCCCGGTAGTTCTTTGGAAATCTCACTCTCAAAATATTCTTTGACTCAAGTCCTGGAATCAAATTAAATTATAAGTAATTATTTTAATGTAAAACTTTGTCTATTGATATGCAAAGAGACAGATCAGCTCTGAAGCTCTAAAGCACTGCTGGTGGAACCAGAAAAATGCTAAGGCCTATAATTTTTATACATTATGCATTTTTAATAGACCTATTTTCTTCAAACATATCCCTTTGAGAACTTGGCCTATTATCATGTATTTTCAGCCATGTCTAACGTGGCCTCTACGTGGACACAAAGAAACAGTCTATTGTATTAATTAGGGTTATTTTAGCTGTTTTAACGAATACCCCCCAAACTTTCCGTAGTTCAGCTTTACTACGGTTTATGTCTTGCTCTAGTAACAGCGTAATGTAGATGTCCCTGAACTGTGGAAACTTTACTTTCCAACTGTGGTATAAGGACATGTGGGCTCCTTCCAATTTGTAGCTCCATTATCCTTCAGGATCTGAGAGTTCTCTGCTTCCAGCAAATAGGCAGGGAAAAGCACACTGTCTCTTAAGCATGTTGGGTTGCAAGCAGCATACATATCACTTCCGTTGTTACTCTGGACTTAATGCAAGGGCTGTTGGGAAACAGAGACCCTGGCTGGGCCATTCCCTTCCAGGGCGAATCTAAATTATGCAAGCAGAAAGCGTCAATATTGACAATTTTCTCTGCTCCCTTCTATATCTCAGCTAGCATTAGGAGACAGGTGTTAGCTCTGTCTGTTAATGCTAAGGTCACTGTCTTTTATTAAGTGGCTACCCACACATGAGTTTTTACCAACTCCATTAAACTATAGATTGAATTTTTTGTCAGAGTCCTGTCCCAGGACTGACAACAGCACTCCCCCATTGATGACTTTTGAATGACTCTCACTGCATTCATTACTAAAACAGAAAAGGTGCCAGAAGCAAAGCAGCTATTAGACAAGACAGTTCTGGATGCCTTTATTTGAAGGTAGTCTTTCCCTGTAGGTAGTTTTTCTTTTGGTTTATTAACTCAAAGTTCTTGTTTAATGAGGTATTGAAGAGCAGCATTCTCAGCATTGGGAAGCTTGGTACTAAATGCTCACCTCTTTTGACCTCAGTTTCCTCACCTGCAAGATGAGTTTAGACCGAACAATCTCGAAGAGCTCTTCATGTTCTAAAAACTCAACAGAGCGAATCTTGCACTATTGCTTGCGTACCTTTGACCCTTTGAAGTTCTGCTTTTTCATTGTATGGTCATGCATGCTGATGTTCTTATTCACACTGACTATGCTCATGTCTGACGCTCTCTGCCAGCGTGATCTGTCAACTTGTTATCGCTTCCTCGCCCCCAGCAGCTCTCTTGTAGTTTCTGATCATCGTTTCCTGCCACTATTTCAAAAGCTGGAATGTGGCCTATATGCTCAAATTCCTAATCAGTTTCTTGAAGCTTTAAGTCCTAGCTTATGATAACCGGGCAAGCTAACCTTTTAAAACTATTCCCCAGGTAGATACCACTCTCTTCTCTTCAAATCTAATTGAATACCCATGAAACGTGATCCATTTGATGGGACCATCTGTTTTTTTTTTGTTTTTTTCTTCTGCCAAAGACACTCTGCCCATTTTGGCAGCTTCCCTAAGCATACTCAATCACTTGTGCCAAGTACAGTTGGAATGCTCCATGAATCCAAACTCTGAAAACAACTGAATCAAGTAGCATTTGTCTTAAACGGATTGATTTGTGATGAGTCAGGTAGCACTGGCCTATATGCCTCAAGGGGTACAGTGTCAGGGGGATAAGTTAAAAAATGATATCTATCCCCACTTGAAGTTATTCGAGTTTACTAAATAGTGATGATTTTGGAATTTTCTTTTCTGAGGTCTACTCCTCAACTTTGGGAGTTTCAATCTCTATTCACATAAGTGCCATCTGTGATCCCTTTTGTACACATGATCCTGTGTACGTCTAGACTCAGTTGATTGGTTCAGAAGAAGCACTTGTCTCATGCTGGTGTCAAGCTCAGTCCTAGAAGGGAGCTGGGCTTAGGAGTCAAATTGTCAACACGGTATTTCTCAAGTCACTGTAGCTATTATAAAAATAGCTTGGGTATTAAGGTCATGAATCTTCCCACGTGGACCAGAAAAAAAGGTAGCATGTCTTCAGTGAGAGAGGGAGAGGAAGGAGGGGAGGAAAGAAGAGAGGATATAAGAAGGAAAAACAGAGGAGTAGAAATGCTCACTTGAAGGCAGAGTTCTGATATATTTTGCACACCTGCTTCTGATTTTTTCAGAGCCCAACCATATTTCTTTTCTTAAATTCCAAGAGATAGCCAATTTAAAAAACAAATTTCCCGTTTTTTGTTCAAGCACTTCATGCCACATACAAAATAAATATTAATTTATACATACAGAAAAACATAAGACTACAATCTTCCCAATCAATAAGAGACTGACTCACTAATTATTGCTTAAAAAAAAAAATCCAGACTAAACATACAGTTTGAACCATTTGGAGGTTTGATTTCAATTTAGAATCAATGATGCCAATGGTTGCAGTATCCCTAGTTTACCTGTCACATCAACAGTGTCAATGCTTTCTATATATCCAGATTCTGGAGGGTTAATTGTGTAAAATATCTACATCTCTAAACTAGTCTTTTGACATTTCATTGGACAAGATATGAGAATGCTATTATTTTTTGTTTCAATATTAAACATTCTTAAAAGACTACAAAATTTCATAGTTCTTATTTGTATAATAGAAGAGTCCACTAAAATACAGCACTAAGCACAAAGAATGTTTTGTAAAATAATCTTAAAATAAAGCTTAGTTTTTTTTCTTTAATTGGGGTCTCACTCTGTTTCTCAGACGAGTACAGTGGCACAATCATGGCTCATCATAGCCTTGACCTCCTGGACTCAGGTGATCCTTCTACCTCAACCTCTAAAGTAGCTAGGACTATATACATGTGTCACCACATCTGGCTAATTTTTTTATTTTTATTTTTGTAGAGACAAAGTCTCACTATGTTGTCCAGGCTGGTCTCGAACTCCTGGGCTCTAGTTATCCACCACCACCTCCCCCCAGCCTTCCAAAATACGTGAGCCTGGCCCAGCTTAATGACTTTGATGCCTTTATTCAATTTGTTCAGACTGTGGAGAAGGATGACAGTCAAAGAGGTAGGTATCATTCCTACTTTTTTTTTTTTTTGAGTTGGAGTCTCACTCTGTCGCCCAGAGTGGAGTGCAGTGGCCGCTCCCGGCCACCGCAGCCTCGACCTGCTGGGCTCCGGCGAGCCTTCCGCCTCAGCCTTCCAAGTAGCTGGAACTACAGGCACAAGCTACCATGCCCGGCTAATTTTTTTTATTTAATGTAGAGATGAGGGCTCGCCAAGTTGCCCAGGCGGGTCTCGAACCCGCGGGCTCAGGCAATCCACTCACCTCGGCCTCCCAAAGCGCGGGATTACAGGCTGAGCCACCCAGCCCGGCCCTACTTTTTATCATTAAAAATTCCCAGGTTTTGGCTCTAAATACAAAAAAATTACATATCAGTGACAACGTTTTTAAAAAACTTTAACTATGCATATAGTATATCTTAAAAGAAAGTTAAACAAAATACTCCTAAGTGTCTTTGCATACTTGACGCAAATGTATCTTCTGTATTATGATAATGTTTTTGCTAACTCTTGACAGCTTTTTAAAAAAAATGTTGGTTATATATATGTTCTAGGAAACTTGTTACTATTACATGATTTTTCTGGTTTTTGTTTTATTAAGTTTTCTTTGCTTTAAATTGCAGAGTGCTTTTAGTTTACATGACCTTCTCCAGGTGTCTTAATCCAGAATCCCATCCACTGAGCTGGCAATGTGATGAAATGAAGGGTCTTCATCTCTTGAGATGAGCTCTTTGTGAGAATCCTGTCTTCAGAAGTTACTAATTATTTTGCTTGAGCATATGTCTTAACCTCTCAGTCTTATTTTACTTGTCTCTAGTCTGATGATAAAATTTGACCTGAGAGGTGATTGCAGGATTAAAGACAAGGTAGATACATGGCAGGCAGGAAATAAATAGTTGCCATTGTTATTCACCAGTATCCTCAGCAAGAAGAAACATTCTGTTTGGCTCCCACAAAAATTTTCTTAAATGAATTGGCTTATTCCATTCTCGATATTTTAGCACTCCTTTCTCTTCCAATGGAAGAATAAAACAAGAGGAAACTCTGCTGTGATGCTAAAGAAGGTTTAACAAAAAAATGCTTCATCTTCGGTTTTCGTGGATGAAAACAACCCAACACCTGGTTTTCTTTTAATAACATTCTTTGTCAGCTGGGTTGAATCCTCTAATTTATTATTGTATTTGAGCTTCTTTCACTACATAAATATTAATAAAGAAGGAAGCAATATAGAAGTGGTTAGTTTTCCTCTTCCCAAAGAATAAGAGATATAAAAATATTATACTATCATTTGATCAAGCAATCAGAAAGTAGAAAAACGCATATACAATTTTGAATAATTTTAAAATTATTTTCTCCTATGAGAAGAAAAGCAATGTTAAAAGAAAAGTCCATCCCAAATTGATGAATGAAAATAGTCTTTGAATGACAGATTAGAAAATGGATTGCATTTGTTCCATAAAAAGTCTCATGGTAGAAAATAAATTTGCTCAATACCAAGGTTTTCAATTATTATCAGATAAACCATTTGAGTCATGTCGTTCACTATTAAAATCAAGGAAGGCATCAATGACCTGTTTCTTGTGATTCATAGCAAGTTTAGCAGATTCATGATGGCTGGGTTTACATAAATTTTTCCCTGAGCATTCAAAAACAAATTTGAAAATAAATTTTCTATTTCTAATTATATAAATCAGTACAAACAAACCACCATCATTTTAAAAGTCTTATCCATTCATTTTAAATATTCATTCTGCATGTTTTAATATTGCTGCACCTTGGAGAGTCAACCTTTATTTTATTAACTAAGAGGGTACTAGTCTAGGTGATACAGCAATAGGAACCATAGTTAGCATTCAAAACTTACCCTTGAGTTGTTCATTTTTATATTAGAAACTTGTATTTTGACCTTCAAAATGTGAAAACTTATGTGTTATCTCTACAGAATTGGTTGGTTTGATTATGATTATTTACTTGTCTGTTTCAGTAAGTTTTAAACAGGAAGGTGTTGTGCAAAAGTGAGATACAACCAAGAGAGGAAAGTATGAAGGGTTGGCATGTCATTTCTCAAGTACCATGCACCAATAATAAGGCACTATGGAACTTTATATTTTTCTACTCATTTAATGCATCAGATTTTATATCAGGTAAGTTATCTGTTGGATTTAAAAAATTAACCTCAACCAAGCTGCAAAATAGTAAGATTCATAACCACTTATTTCTTCTTTATATACCCTGCTAAAATATCACCCTACTTCATTACTCTTTCCCTTCTTCCTAGTTTATTTTATTCATACAACCTTAAATTATGCTTCCTTTAATTTTTTTTTTTTACCCTCTTCCCCTCAACAATTTAAAGAACTTGTGGAAATCAATGAGCTGCATGAAATCTTACCAAGAGCTGACTTATTTACTATGGAAATTCAATAGTTTCTTATTATAACATGGGGACATAAAAAAGGCAATCTATTGTTATGAAAGTTCTTCAAATGCATATTCACATGGACGTTTTACTCTTTGATCCATTGCATGAATGTTTGAGACATTTGAAAAATATCAGAAAGCAATAGAGTTAAGTTTATGTAGTTTCCAGGGGAGGGACACTTCACAGAGGCACTGGAAGTTATTGATTCCTATCAAAAGCACAAGGACAAGGTAAGTTATTTCTTGTATTATATGACAGTAGAAATGCAACTGAGCTACAAGGAAGTATTCATAATAGCGAGAAAGACTGATGGTTCTGAGGAAAACAAATTGCTCAGTGATTAGAGCTGTGGTTCTCAGCTTTCATAGGTCTTATATTAGGCAATCACTATCAGGAAGACTCTTGGTTCTACCATGGCAAAAGCCAAAGTTTTTTGCTTTTTATCTTTAAGATTAGTGTGATCACTTAGCCTGTAATCCCACACTTTGGAATTTTGAGAT
Organism: Tarsius wallacei; assembly: GCA_963574415.1. Classification (NCBI taxonomy): domain Eukaryota; kingdom Metazoa; phylum Chordata; class Mammalia; order Primates; family Tarsiidae; genus Tarsius; species Tarsius wallacei. The sequence continues at coordinate 9,904 of CAUYQG010060710.1, read as the reverse complement.
GCCAAGGTGAGTGGATTGCCTGAGCCCATAGGCTTGAGACCAGCCCAGGCACCTGGCAAGACTTTGTCTCTACAATAAAATAAAAAATTAGCCGGGCATGGTAGCACGCACCTGTAGTTCTGGCTACTTGGAAGGCTGAGATGGAAGGATCCTGGAACCCAAGTCAACACTGGGGTGGCCGTGAGCATGCCACTGCACTCTAGCCTAGACTACAACTCACAAAAAAAGGAAATATTAGCGTAATTATATGTGTAATTTTTTTTGTTGTTGTTAATGCCTCAACAATAGCAAAGGAAACTCTCTCATATCTAGCTTGCTTACATGGACTATTACCAGTTCATGTTCCATGATTAGAGAATCACTGTCAAGGAATACTTGAATTCTACGTATTGAATATCCTAAAACTCCACCTTGAGAAGATCAAATGATCAAGTAGCAAGCCAAACCTTGAGAAATGGAATCCCAAGAAGCATGTCTTCCCTGTGGAGAAGTAGGACCCTCTTCCAGACTGATGTACTGCATCAAACACACAGTGTGAAAGATTAAAAGAATATTTTAGATTTTCCTAACTAGAGAGAATTGTCTTCTAATCAGCCATTCACGTATAAAGAGACAGAGCTAGATAAAGTAGGTATACTGATAGTCATAAAACAATAGTTACAAACAGCAGCAGTTTTTAAAGCAGGAAGCCCTGGGCATTAGAAAGTTGACACCTCTCCTGGCACAGAGATTCTGGATATGTCCTATAGTCAGTGTCTTTCTGGAAACCCTCTGGGGGGAAAAAAAGAAAATGGAAGCAGGGAATGTGAAACCCGAGGAGACTTGATCAAGGACAAAGACTGTCTGTCTCTTCCACTTAGAATGATAGATTTTATGAGCTGTCTGAATGTGTAACAGGCAGTTCAATGATATTCATATCCATTAATTTTGTTTGAGTGCAAATCGACTTTTTAGTAAGATTATACATGCCTTCATACAGTTGATTTTTAAATCCATGCCTTTTTTTTTTGCCAAGTAATACCTTAAACATCTTCATTTATGGGTTTAAATGTAAATAATTGAACTCAGGTGAATTCTGCTGGTCACATGGTGATGATCTCAGAACTTGGCAGGAGCCGTTTTGATGGAATCTTCAGGTCGCTAGTCACAGACACCTGTTAAAGCTGGAATAGGGACTTTTCAATTATGGGTTTTAATATGTTCCCTGTAGTATGCTGCCAGTGATATATGCACACAGAGAAGCTTTGTTGGACTATTTTTTAAATAACAAATTCGTGCTATTTCATGAGAGAACCATAGTAGATATGCGTAAATACACACAAACTTGTCTATGCCACTACTCATTGGAAACATTTATTCTCCCTCTTCATCTCTGCTCCTCTTAACAAGAGAAGAAATTCATGCAGGATAAGGTAGCATTGTTTGTCAATCTCTTTCTAAATTTGGAATCTGTCCAGAAAACCCAGGAGGAAGCTCAACTCAGCCACAATTAATCTGCAGAAAAGCCACCCCACGTGACTTCTCCCCTCGCCCCCATCACTGCTGATCTTTTCATGTATTCTTTATAAGGAATCCATTGAACTTTAATTAATATGAAAAATTCAGGTTTTCATCTGATTTAAATGTGACTGACATCATGCTGCTGCTAAAAGTGGAACAAAGTACAAGCATGGTGAAAATAAAACTCAAAACCTGGTGCCTGCCACGGTTTTATTTTTTCACTGCCAAATCATCTCTAGCACTTCCATGAGGCAGGAGAGAAATGCATCCATAGCATTTTCCAGAAATTTTCATGTCTATATGTATGCACAGGGACATGCTGAAAAAAATGTCTGTGCACAGGCAGGGACATAGTTCGCTGTCAAGTAGATCCGCAATCTTTAGTTCCAAATGTTTTGGTTAAAAACACCCGAAGTGACACAGTTAAAGGTATATGATTCCAGAAGGGTTAATGTGGCAGGAAGGGAAATAAAGTATTTTTACATGGAGACACACACACTCCGAGATGCGTCTGTCATTCACATACATGCATCTTTCTCCTCGCCTTCAGTGAATTGTTCAAAACAGGTGCAAATGTGCTCTTGGAGGGAGCCAAGCGCAGGGCATCTACTCAGCTCATAGCCAGTCATTAGTGTTTTGCTTGCCTCAGACCATGCTGTCCTCACATTTAGATATTCTGCTTAAACATGGGTATGGTGCAGTGCATGTGTTCTGATGCTAGGATATCTCCTTTAAAGGGTTGATTGTAGTCCTGTTATCTCCACAGAACTGTGTTTACTGTCTAGGCAACATATGGAGGCCTAAGAAGTAACCACAAGAGCAAAATCAACACATTTTTGAAATATACAATACATTGTTGTGAACCACAGTGTAGGTGAATATCCTAAATATTCTGACTCGATCATTATACATGTAACCAAATATCATGTGTATCCTATATATTTGTACAAATATTGTGCATCAATACAAATTAACATTTTCTTTTTACTTTCATAAAATATCTTGGTCATTGATCTTCAAACATTTACAGTTGTCAGCTAAAAAAATAATCCCTTTCCTCACCGTCATGGTGTGTGTTGTTGGTTCCCTTCCTTATTGTGTCTTATCACAAGACTTTTGGGAACAAGTGATTCCTGGTCAGGAAACAAAAGCAGAACCTGTTCCCCAGTGGATTTGAATGAAAACTGGTAATAAAATTAGGTGCAACTCAAAGAGTAGACATTGGAGAAGAACCCAGGAAGGTGTACAAGGAGCTGCACATGAGATGGCTTACCTAGTGATGCTATATTAAGTTCATCAGTATCTTACCATAACAAACCATCAGCACTATGTGAACAGTTGGACAGGTTTCATTGAGAAAATAACAGCTTCTGTTTTTATGTTTCTTTGCGAGTAGTCTGGTGTCCAATAATAAATATGTAAGCTCCTTGGTTTGAAAACAAAAAACAAACAAAAATTTTAATGAGAACTTTGCCCTAACACCACCTATTGGCCTTGGTCAAATAATTCTCTGTGCATCTGCCTCAATTTCCCAGTGTTGCAGATCAGGAATACCATGGGTCCTCTCTTGTCATATAAATGTGAGTATGGATAATTTGAATTTTTGGAAGTTAAATTAATAGAGTCTGAGAGGGTGAATCTCACAAAACTTCTGAAATTCTGGTGGATTTATTTAATGTTTGAAGAATCTCAACTTATTTTTAGATTGATACTAATATTTTTCTCTTTTATTTTCCCTGTAACCTCTGATAAGTGTGCAAGAGGCACCTTTTTATATTCACACATATAAACAAACACATATACACACATATGAAATTTTTCAAAATCACAGCCCTATTCACAATAGCAAAGATACGGAACCAACCTAAATGCCTATCAATGGATGATTGAGTAAAATGTAAAGTATGTTTTATATATGAATATATTCTCTCTCTCTCTTGAAATTCCACTCAGCCATAAGAAAGAATGAAATCATAGCTTTTGCATTAACTTGGATGGGATTGGAGGCCATTATCTTAAGGGAGATAACTCAAACAGAAAGTCAAATAACTGATGTGTGGAATAATAGACATTGGGGACTTGGGAGGGTGGGAGCAGAATGAGGGATGAGAAATTACTTACGGGCTAAAATGTGCACAATTTGGGTGATGGCTACACTAAAAGGCCAGACTTCACAACTACACAATATATCCACGGAACAAAGCAGTACTTACACCCCCTAAATCTATTTTAAAAATTAAAAGTTGCAGTCTAAATACATAGCATTCAAATACTTTGATTTTAGTATAATTGTGTTTCAAGAGATATAGTCCCAAAGATGAAAACATGGGTTGGAGTTGAAAGAGAGTCAATGGTAATCTTAATTGTTGATTAGATGGAGTCTTGAGTTAAAAAGGTACAGACAGCGCCTGTCATTTCCTACACTTTTTTTTGTTCTTGTTTTGATCAATTCTGTGGTTATTTAAGTAGGTTTGTTTAACCCTGTATCTCTATCAAAGTTTTCAAGACCTATAGGAACATGACTATAATTTGGGAGGCTGGGGTTGTAGACAGCTCTCTGTGAGTTTCTGTTTTTTTTCTTCACATCTACCTTTAGTCTGGATTATCTAATCAAGGATGTTTGTATAGCAAACAGCCTTGGCAAATAGAAATATTGTCTACAGCCAGAGTAAAGAGCAGGCATGCTTGTTGTCCAGTGTAATAAAGTTAATATCTCCTACTAAGGCAGAGGTCAGACAGACTTATTGCAGATTACAGAAGATTCCTGTTTTTAAGCTCAGGATTCTTTTCCTAAAATGCAATGAACTGTGTGTGCAGTTATTACCTGGCTCTTTTTGTGTTGCCCTGTGGGAACTTGGGCTGGGGGAACTGGCACAAGAAATGCTGATGCCCTGACTATGCTATCACTGTGAGGAATAAATTGTCCTTTGTCCCTGACCTAGGAGTCTGGTGTCTTATGCCAGCATCCATGAAACTGTGTCAGGCTAATTTATTCACTTGCAAGTAGGGTAAAATTTCAGATTCCTTACCTTTCTTGAAAGATGGGTGTTTGACCCCATAGAAATGCCAGTTCTGTACTTGCTATAATCCATTTCTATGAATATCAGACAGCAGAACTATTTTCTTTGGACCAATAAATAGATCAGTAAGCCCGTACTATAGACCAGGGACTAGCAAACTGCCATCTGTAGGCTGAATCCAGTCTGCTGCCTGTTTTTGTAAACAAAGTTTTATTTAAACAGAGCCATGCACATCATTCACAGGCTTTCTGTGACTACTTTCACACTACAACAACACAGTTGAGTAGTTGTAACACCGACCCTGTGACCCTCGGAGCCTGAAATATGTGCTACCTGGTTTAGTTGAGAAAATGCTTGCTGACATCTGTTGTAGACCAGAAGTGGTTCAGGCCATTACGAGTTGCCTTAGGAATATTTGGGGTAGAGAGATGAAAAATAAAAGAATGATTGCATGGCAGGATAAAAGAGAGTTTAACAATAAACTACAGATGAACCTACTGACTGTATATACTACACTTTTGCAATGTATCCAACAATTATTTGTTGAACCCAAGGTAGCCCATTCAAATCCTTCAAGACTCAGCTCATCTCTCTCTAAGAAGCTGTCCTTAATTCTATTAAGAAACTTACTTTTTCTTCTCAGAGCTTCCATAAACACTTTATCTGAACATCTTTTATAACCAATTTTCTACTTTACATTACAGTGTTTATATACATTATTTCTCCTACTAGACTATAAACTTCTTAGGATAAAATTTATATCTGTAAATGTATTAACAAACTGTTCTTTCAATGATCCAACTTTCAGGATAATGATCCACTTTTAGGGAACCCAGAAATTGATTTGAACAAACTCTTGTTTAACAGTAGGAGTCATTAAAATGGATTTTTTTCTACTGTTAGTTTAGAATAGCAAATTATACCCTTACATTAAAAAATTAAATATGCTCTAATGCATTGACTTTGTAGAAGATTTCATTTTCTAATTATATTTCTTAAAGTCTAATTGCATTTCCTTAGCTGATTTCAATTTAATAAAGAAGGAGAATAACATAGAATAGAACTATTCTTATTGGCATGGGAAAAGATGGTTCACATCTATTCTTGAGGTGATGATGTGGAAGATACAGAAAAGATAGACGTAAGCAACTCTTAGAAGTAGAGAAGAAAACCAGGCGCAATGACTCAGGCCTGCAATCCCAGGACTTCGGGAGGCCAAGGTGAGAGGATTGCCTAAGCCCAGGGGTTTGAGACCGGCCTGGGCAACTTGGCGAGACTTTGTCTTTACAATAAATCATAAAACTAGCCAGGCACTACTTGGAAGGCTGAGATGGAAGAATCACCTGAGCCCAGTGAGTTGAGGCTGCGGTGGCTGTGAGTGTGCCAATGTACTCTAGCTTGGGAGATGGAGTGACACTCCAACTCAAAAAAAAAAAAAAAAAGTAGAGAAGAATGTGCCAATAAGTGAGCCAGAAATGGTATTCTACACAGCCGTGGTAGGATTCGGGTAAGAATGGAGTGCCTTGGGCTAGACACAAGGAAGCAGATTCTTGGAGAAGGAAGATTCATCAGTGTGTAGGGGTTACTGAACTAAGTCAGTAGAGGAGAGAGTTCCAGAAGAGATGGCTGAAACCCTATAAGAAATATAGGAGAATAATAACATGATTGAGCTTTCTAAGAGCTAGGCATTCACCCCATTTAACCATCACAAAAACCTTATAAAGTAGAGCTGATCCTCACCCTCATTTTATAGATGAGGTCAACTTGGCTTAAATAGGTTAAGTAATGTATAAAGCAAATGACTACTAAGTGACAGCAAGGGAATTTTAATTAGAGTTCAAGCCTCTTCACTCTGGAAGACTAACCTTTCTGGTAATTATATTCCATTGCCTCAGCTGGGCACAGCTGTTTCCCAACATGCCCCACTGCATCCATGGAGAAAACCCTTAACCATCTCTAACTCTGTTGGAAGCCACTCACTAAGATGGGTGTCACAATGAAGGCACAGTTTCAGGTATGATTCACATCTGAAGCTGCTTCAGTCCCCTTGAGACACATCACTCCATTCTTACTCCCGCAGGCAGGGAGGGGCCATTCACACTCCCCCAGCAACTCTGTTTGCTGATAATGGCACTGCATGTATTCATAATTCAGATATTCTTACCTCCAGCCATCTATTGCCGCGCCTTCACACTACTCTATTCTAATGGGGCCACACAATTAACATATTTAACACTTTAGAATAAGGAGAGGCAAACCTTGATCTCAGTCTTTAAGATGTGCTAATAATAATTTTTTCAGGCAAATCTCATTATATCTGGATGCTCTCAGAATAGTCTCACTCTAAAGTAATTATGACATATACCAGCTGTTGGCCCAGCGCTCTAGGGTTTCAAACAAAAGCTGGAACCTCTTCAGAGGCCAACAGCTCAAAGCAAGACAAAGGCATGGTGGGTGGAGAGTTCTCAGTAACTGACACACATCTGGTTTTATCTTTTCATTTGAATCATTTAGTTCCACTCTGCCCTTAAAAAAATGAAACTGAAAGAAAAGTAAAACTTTTATAGCCGATAGGATAGAAAGGTGAAAGAGTTGTAGTGAATAGAAAACGATACAAGCTAAAGTAGAAATTCGAGAGATTGTTGAAGAAATTGGCCTTTTACACAGGACAAAAGTTAGAGAGTTTAAGGGGTAGTGAACTTGTCAGATATTATGTGTTTGCACAGGCATAGATCTAAGAATAATGAGATGCCAGAAGAGTTTATATTAAATTACTGTTGATACTCAGAACACACAGCTGTAAGGCCGAAACTTGACTTTTTACTCTAGCAGCCAAAGGCTACCATCAACTTCACGTAGGATAACTGCAATGTGTTTCTTCCTATCCTATAGCAACAAGGTTTGTTTTTGAATTGTCACCTGATCCTCACCAGTCTCTGAATTCTCACAGAGTAAGACTATTTTTAAGGGAAGAGCAAAGTGAATGTGCATATTTTACAAGGCTTCTAGCATTTTAGGCTCAAACAATGTGGTGTCAATGAGAAAAAAGTGATCATATTTATGTCTGACAACTCTACTTAACTGCTGGTTACTTAAAAGTTCAGGACTATGTATTTCATTTCAGTTGCTTTAGGGGCACAAAGGGCCTTTGGTTACATGAAAGTGTTATATAATGGTGAAGTCTGGGCTTTGAGTGTACCCATCACCCCCACTAATGTACATTGTACCTGGTAGGGGATTTTTTTCATCCCTCAATCCCTTACCACCTTCCCCCTTCTGAGTCTCCAAAGTCCATTATTCCATTCTTTATGCCTTTGCAGACCCATAGCTTAGCTCCAACTTATAAGTGAGAACCGGTGGTATTTGATTTTCTGTTCCCAAGTTACTTCACTTAGGATAATGGTCTCCAGTTCCATCTAAGTTGCTGCAAATTGACAGTATTTGGTTCTTTTTATGACTGAATAGTATTCCATATTATATTTATACACACATCACATTTTCTTTATTCACTAATCAGTTGACGGGCATTTAGGTTGAATTCACATCTTTGTAGTTGTGAATTGTGTTACTTTTTTTTGACAATTCCCCTCAAATTGTACCTGTGGCAATTACTAGTATACCACTGGAATTCGTGGAATACTTATTGAGTCAGTAACATGGATGGATGCAGCTATATTAATAAATATTCACAAATCTATGGGCAAGATAAAAGTTATTTTGATTTTTTCCTCCATCTACTGTTCTATATAAAGGTCATCAGATAGACTCAATTAGCTGTACTTGTTTGCTTCTATGTAGTGTGAATGCAGCAGTAAGGAGTCAGTATTGGGCAAATAAACAGATGTCAGCTCATATCATCAAACCGTAATTGGGCTGATGCCAAGTTCCCCTTAAAAACTGACTGTAAAGCTACAAATTTTGTAAGTAAGTTGGAATAATTTACTATTTTAGTCAGACTATCCGTATCTACAACCAATGTCTTCCTCCCAAAACCGATTCCCCTATGAGTTACATATTTCAGCAGTATCCTAGCAGTTTTTAAGAATGGAACTTATGAGTCATGTGATGTCTACCCTTCTTCACGTTCATGTCCATTCCGTTCTGAATCCTGTGACTTTTGCCTTCATTAAGATTTTTGAATACATGACAGGTTAAGTATCCCTAACCTGAAAATTGAAATCTGAGATGCTTTAAAATCTGAGACTTTTTTGAACATCAACATGATATGGAAAGAAAATGCTCATAGGAACATTTTGGTTTTGGGATTTCAGATTTTTGTGTTCAGGATGCTTAACTGGTGAGGAAGGATAATGCAAATATTCCAAAACCCAAAATGAGCATTTTGGATAAGGGATATTCCACCTGTACTTCCATTTCATTCCCTCCACCACCACTTCTGATTTAGACAATCTTTAACTCTGATTTGAGCCATGGCAATACATTTCAATTGGCCTTCTTGAGTCTGGATTATTTTCTCTCCAGTCCAACAACAGTACTGTCAGACACATCTCCTATATGTGCTCCTTGTGCAAAACAATTTAATGACTCCCTATCACTTAGTAAATAAAGTCCGTTCACATATATTAAAGAAAAGCTCCCTAAAAATTAGGTTTAGTTCTATCAACTAGCAAGCTCAGTGATTATGATCAAGACTCCTTCCTTCTCAGAGTCCTGTTTCTTCACTTTAAAAATTTAGGTGTTTGAAACTTTTTTCTTTTTGGCTTACTACTTGATGATTTTATATCCTAACTGTTCTTAGAGTAAAATGTGCATTGTATATTAAGCAACATACATTTCTTGTTATTCCCAGAACCTGACCTGCAGCAGGGGGCTTATAAACATTTTTAGGATTTAGACATCTTTTGAAACTTTGATGAAAGCTGGGGATGCCCCATACACAGAAAAATTATGTATAGAGTTTCATGACCAAGTGTGTGAACTGTATGGGTCTGTGGAATCACTCTATAATTTCCTGTCACACCACTCTACGTATCTACATTTTCTATCATATCCCAGCTAACTTTTTGAGATCGAATTAAAATACAACATCCTGCATTGTCTTCTTCAGTTTCACTTATTAGACATGAACAACCCATACTCCAAACCCCATAGCATTTTGTGTCTCTCTTTCTCCTTCCTCCCTTTCTCCCTCCCTCCCCTCCTTTCTTTCCCTTCCTTCCTTCCTCCCTCCCTCCCTCCCTCCCTCCCTTCCTTCCTTCCTTCCTTCCCTCCCTCCTTCCTTCCCTCCTTCTTTCACTCTTTCTCTCTCTTTTTCTTTCTTTCTTTCGACAGGGTCTGGCTATGTTCCCCACGCTGATCTTGAACTCCTGGCCTCAAGCAATCCTCCCAGTTCAGCCGCCCAAATTGCTGGGATTATAGGTGTG
>CAUYQG010060709.1:0-14228 GCA_963574415.1 Tarsius wallacei | reverse complement strand
TTCCAGCCCCTTGGTATGTTCGCCGGCGCCCCCCATGTTTTGGGTGGTGGGGGCGGGTGCGGCCCCTGCACCCCATGCGGGGGGAAATCGGTCTACTCCAAAAAAAAAAAAAAAAAAAAAAAAAAAAAAAAAGAAATTATTGCACTGTGTATCTAGACAGATACCATCATAGAATTTCACCTGTCAAGTGTGGAGTAGGAATTTCTTTTTTTTTTCCTTTTGAGTCAGAATATCACTCCATCGCCCAGGCTGGAGTGCAGTGGCACGCTCACGGCCACCCCAGAGTCGACCTGCTGAGTTCAGGCAATCCTTCTGCCTCAGTCTTCCAAGTAGCCAGAACTATAGGCACATGCCACCACACCTGTAATTTTTTGATTTACAGTAGTTATGGGGTCTCGCCAAGTTGCTCAGGCTGGTCTCGAACCTGTGGGCTCAGGCAATCCTCTCTCCTCGGTCTCCCAAAGTACTGGGATCACAGACTTGAGCCACCACGCCTGGCCAGGAATTTCTTAATGATCCCTGTGTTCCCAAGAATGGAACAGAAGTTACAGAAAGAGAGTTAAAGAACCAAAACAGGCCACAGGGACAGGAACCAGAAGTTTCCATTGAGACTTTTGGGAACTATTAATGAATTATGTTTGTGGTGCTTGTAAAGCACCTAATGTTCCTGCCCCTAATGTTATAAAATGGGAAACCCTCAGAAGTTATGCTCAAAGGAGAAATTCGACTAATACAAAGATAAGCTACATTTCTCATATCCTTGAAATTACACTCTAGAATTCACATCAATTATGGAAGTTTATTACCCAGTTCTTTGTGTGTATTTAAGTAATGTTAAAATAAAAATAATCAGTTAACCATGAGGTCCAATCATTTTTTCCTTTAATAAGTGCCCATCCATGACTAACATTTGATAACAATGTAACATTTTATTTTTTCCTTAAAAAATGAACTGATCTTCATGCCTTTTTACTTTTAAAGAGAATAACCTACATTTTTTACTTTCCTTGTAAGGTATGTTGTAGGTTGAAGGTTAATCTATAGAGTCATAAGTCTTTTAATCATGGATTTATACATTCACTTTTCATTCATTCTGGGATACCTATTTAGCCATTAGTAGTATCAGGCACTATTAAAGATAGTGGAATTACAGCAATAAAGATAGTTTTTGTCCTCAAAGAACTCAAAATCTTTTATAAGCTGTATGACATACTTATAAAAACAATATGATAGCCACATAAGGACACTCCCTAAAGCAAACTGTGAGGTGAGAGGAATATCAAAAAAGCTCCCTGTTGTAAGTAGCATTGAAAAAATGTGTATGTTAGGAAAGAAGGAATTTTTTTTTTTAAATCTGTTTTTTTAAATGGAAAAAGTCTCAAAGTAATTGATTTTCATATTAATGAATGTATTAAATGCACTGTGATCCACTATTACTCTGCATTAGAAACATTTCTGAAATGCTGAATATAAAGTTTATTGTTTTCTACTGACTCATACCCTTACATTTTCTGACTGACTTTAACCTTTTGCCCTTGATCTGTAATTAAAGCTATGCCCGAGAATTTTAACATTTTCTTCTAGAAACAATCTCTCTTCAGAAATGTAGAATGTCTTTGCATTTATTTCTCCTGTAGCAAGCATAAAAGAAAATAAAGCAAAAAGACCCATGTCTATATAGTATAGCATTTGTTTGATGATGAATTGTGTCTACCAAAATGATATGTAAAAAAAATTACGGATGTGACCATATTTGAAAGTAAGGTTTTCAGGGGTGTAATCAAGTTGAAGTCATACTGGATTAGCATGTGTCCTAATGCAATATGACTGGTGTCCTTGTAAGAAGAGAAGAAACTCGTACACATAACACGTAAACACATATAATGATTTTCTTCTTGATGTATCATTAAAACTATGACTAAGAATTTTAACAGTTACTCCTAGGATCAATCTCTCTTCAGCAATGTAGAGTATCTTTGTATTTAATTCTTCTTGATGCATGCGTGCACACACACACACAGGAAGAACACTATGTGATGATAGAGGCAGAGATTGGAGGTATGCTATCACACTGCCAAGAAATGACCAGGACTGTTGGAAGACAGTCGTGACATGGTTTCTCTTTCACAGTTTACAGAAGGAATGTGCTCTGCTCACACCTTGACTTTACACTTCTGGCTTCGGAACTGTGAGAGATAAATTTCTGATGTTTTCCTCCATCCAGATAGTGGTACTTTGTTCCAGCAGTCCTAGGAAATGAATACTGTGTTAATTCCCATTGCTTTGCTTAGAGACTTATTGGAAACTACATATTTCCAAAAACTACAAAGCATTGCACAAGTTTTGCTTTTATCATTAACTTGAATAACTTGTAATGTTTTATGTAATCCCCAACTGAATTATTATTGTCTTATTAGGATTCTTGGAAGCAATCACTTGGATTTTCAGGTATGTTTATTAGGGGTCAACAGCCAGTGTCTGCCCTAGACTTGGACAAATCCAATTCTTGCCCTGATCCTCACAGGTTCTGCCATTTAGAGTGACTTCCTTGACATTTTAAAGTCCTTTGGTATGTGGGAATATCTAGCATTGGCAATGCTATCTGCCACATGATATGCTTGGCATGGTACCCCATTTCTGTTTATATTTTTAGGGATCCTTTCTAATTCTCTCTGACCTGTGTGTGTTCAAGCAAGTGCCCCGAGAAGCTCCTGAACTTGTATCTGTGTTGTTTTTTCGGAGCTTTCAGTGTCTGGGCCCTGGTTCCAGGAAGGTGGCCTGGTCAGTGGATCTTTCCTGCTTACTGGTATGGTAATTCTTTCTGAGAATCATGCAGGACTGGGCTCTGGAATAGTGTTGATTTTGGGTCACTTCTCATTCACATTTGACATCCGACGATTCAGGGATCTGGGCGTGGCTTCTTGCCAATTTACATCTGGGCTCTTTCTTGTCCACCTTCTGACTTGTGGTGCTGATTCCTGTCTGTAACATCTAAAGATGGTCACCCCACCTCCTCCTCAGGCTTGGTAGCATATTTCAGGGAGTTTTCCTGGGTAGCAGAGTCTATCTCCTTTGAGGGTTTTTGAGTCTCTTGCTCCACAGGACCAATAGGCCCTTCCGGTTGATGGCCTTTCTTCTGTCCAGTCGGCAGTGGGTATGCTATGCACTTCCAGGACTATCTTAAGCCATGCCTGATAAGGCAGAGATTTCTTACAGGAATGAGACTGTTCATGTGTCCCTCATCTATCTTTCTGGCTGATGGTGTTATGTGGGAAGTTAAAGTCAATATCAAAAGAGATCATATTCTAGAAATGTAGTGATTATGATCTAAAAGAGTACAAGAGTAGTCATGTTTGAAAAAGTGTTGTTTTACATTTATTCTACTCCCATAGTATAATGTGCTGTTTTGAATTTGTGTGTTACTATTTCAAATGGTAAATTAGCATGAGCACAAAATAAATTATTGTTCATGTTTTTCTTTTTTGCTCTGGGTAAGACTTGGATTTGTGGTCAATATCAGTGAAGCATAGCAATATCCTTTGGAAGTATCATTCAAAGCCAATATTCATGACAGATGATGTAGCCTCATGAGCAATAAAGTGAACATCAGTAAATGAATGGAATTAAGAAACTACAGAGCAAAGAATATCTATGTAGTCCAATATAAACAGGTTCTGAAGATCTATAGCGTTGCAAGTAATAGCATTGCTATCTTTTTTCCTGTGGCTGGGTATAAGAAATTAGCCAAAAATGGCACATTTAAAAGTAAAGAACAAAGATTGGTTCTACAACCTGGATAGGAAGAGATGGAGCCTGGCCAATGTAAGGATTCTTTAAGTCTGTTGACAAACAAATATGAAAATACTCTATCCATTTTTCTAAAGCTTTATTAATCACTTTATCTCACATGAAACAAAACATTTTAAATAAAATTGTTCATGTAGACAGAAGCCTAACAAAAATATATTTTCCCTGGGATGCATATCTCTTAGAGTGCTATCTATCTATCTATCTATCTATCTATCTATCTATCTATCTATTGAGAGGGAGGAGAACATTGGGCAGAGGGAAATGTTAACAAAATTTCAGTCAACCCAGTAGGGTTATGCCCCTCATCCGACTGAAATGATGTGTCCTTTCCACCCCTGCCTCTTGCAGTTACTGGCCCCTGGAGGGGTATGATCTTACCTAAGGTGGCCCTCTGCATGTGAGACAGACCTTGAAGAAGGTGATAGCCAGGGACCAACTGCTGTTCATACGCCCCAGCACTGGGCAGCAAATCCTTCCTTGAAATGGTGGTCTGAGTGGCACATCTTTCTATAACAATAATGATTTCAGGATTAAATTTGAGAGAGATTTGTAAATAGAGTTTAAATATATTCTAAACTAAAGCAAACAAAAATATCTATAATTGTGTATTTTTTAAAATTATGGTGAGGCAGAGTCAAATAATTATTGTTAATTTATTGACTATTAATAGCTCATCTTATTAAATTTAAAAAATTTTGTCAAGAAACTTGATTTTCCAGTTATTAGCTAATTTAATAATGTTATTATTTTGAAGTATCCAGTTTTCTACAGCACTTCTTTTCTACAACTGGGCTTTAATAGGTAGATATAGATGTAAACATGTATCTTCTTAATGATTTTTTAAACTTGCTACAAATTTTATAATTAACCAGGCCAAATATGTGTGCTTTTAAAAAAAGAATAGTATGATTATAAAACCAATAAAATAGTATTCTCCTGCTCTTATTTTCCCCACTTTTATTTTTCAAAATTAAGCACTTTTACCTGCTTGTTATGTATCTCCGCATTTTTAATGACCTCTTCTTTATAAAAAAAGATATTTCTAGTTTAAGCTTTGTATTTTAATTGCTTAATATAGATCTGTCTTGCTTAAATTATCCCATACATTTTTCCCTCTACTCACTCACCTACATACACACACTTTCTCTCCTACTTCTCAATTTGTAGTTATATCATAATTTGCCATTAATTCAATATTTACTATTTGCATGATGTGACTATGGAAGTTATGTGTTCAGCAAAATCAAGTTGGACATTTCCTTTTCTCGGGTGTTTATAATTGTCATATTTTTTCACATTTAATTACAAGTTCATCCTCAAACTTTTTGAAAGATATGTAAAATCTATTTTGGTCAAATTGGTTTCATCTTCTTTCCTTTGGGAGGCAGACATCTTTCCAGCAGCATTTTTTCCTCTTGCTCTGATCTGGACCGCATGCTCTTTGGGTGGGCTGCACAGCTGTCATCTCAGAGCCCTCTTGTGGCAGCATCTTAGGACATTTTTTGGTCTCTTTCTGTTGAATCCCACTTTCTGGACACTGTATTTTGTTCTCTCTTAATTTATCACCTCCTTTTGGTAGAGTACAGTCTCTATTGTCTCTGAGAAAAAAAAAATACTTTCATTTCTGAACATGTCTTTATTTTGATTCGTACTTGACTAAGCAAATTCCTAGGAGAAAAATATTTTGTTCTCAAAATGCTGAAGTATTGCTACAATGTCCTCTAGCCTGAGAATGTGTATAGGGCTTATCAGGAAAATGTCATCATAAGGGTGGGAAACCTCAAAAGGTGAGTATCTACAAGTGTTTTCTCTAAGCTGGTTTGTGTTTTCCAGAGAAGTATCATTCAGTGCCCTGCTTTGGCTGAAAGAGAGATGACTGAGGAATCCCATTATTCAAAATGTAATATCAGTTAAACTCTCTGTTGTCAGTATAGATTCCCATCCTTCCTCTCATCTATTCCTGATATCCTTGGGGCTATATCTACTGTAGTTCAATGTCTTGAGACAGTAAATCCTTTGCCTTCTGTTCAGGAGATTGTGCAGTTTGAGGATGGACATCAGTCTGTTTTCAGAAAAAAAATACTGGTTTGTTTCCTGTGAGTATTACTCCTGCAAGCTATTTGGTTTTAGCCTTCTCAGGCAGCTAAATCAATTATCATTCATATACTTTGCAGCTTCTAAAATGTTGTTGTTCTCACTCTACTGCTCTTGCTCTTTTATATTTTCTTTAACTTTGTGGGAATTTGCTTATTCCTTATTGTCATTTTAGATGAGCTATGAGGAGAGAAATTAAGCATATACATTCGATGTGTCCTTTAAGTGACAACTTCTGATCAACAACAACTTCTACCTTTATGCCTCTCTGCTGAAATATCTCTTCCTGAAATTGCAAATATTACTAATAATACAAGAATTCTGATCATATATGGTGAAGTGAAGGCTTTTACTGCATTTTCTATTCTAAAAGCAACTGTGAAAACCAAAAATGACACTCAGAAAAACTCACACACACAGAAAATAAAACAACAATTTTAATAAAACTAGAAATCAGCCACCACTTCCAAAATAATACTTGAAAAATAGGTCAGGAGATACATAAAATGTACAGGAAAAATGCCACAAATTGTGGAAGAAAGGGGGCTAAGAGCACACACATCTATACATTTCTTGTAGAGGGTACAACTTTTCAAAAATAAACTCACTATAGAAATGAAAGTTAAATGAGTAGCAGCAGCATATATTATAAACTCTACTGAAATGTATTCAGGGATATGGATGAGAAGCTTAAAAGAAGTCAATAAAAATGTAAAAGGAAATAAAGCTGATTAGACAAGTGAAAGATGAAACGAGTCATGATATAAATATCAAACAAGGTGGATATTGAAAGACTGTACACTTTGAAAAGATAGCAGAGGAGATACGCATAGGCGGGATTCGAATTCTTAACAAATCCACTTTTTCAGTGAACTGATTACCATAATGCCCTCCGTGAACAAGGGGGACTCAGTATAATTAGTGGGTAATTTTCAGGCAGCGTGAAACTCCAAAATAATATCGACAATTTAGGGAAAATCAAGATTTATTTTCTAAGATATTAAAACCTAAAAAAATTAATCTTTTGGAGGTGGTAAGGATTGAGTCATTGAGTCATACTACAAAGCATTTTATAGTACAATTTCATTTGAGAATGGGAAAGCTGTTTATGTTTTACAAAAGTATCAAGCATTATCTTTTTTGTATATATAGTATTTTATATATATATAGTATTATATATATGTATGTTCCATCTTCCATATATTCTAACCTGGAATGCATGATTTATTCATTTAATTGCCTTTTCAAAACAGAAGGGTTCCACTGAAAATCATACGTATAAATCCAAAATTTACTTGTTGCTTCCTGACTGAAGACTTTTGAAGTAAATGTAGCCTCATTCCCTCTTTTACAGCCTGGGAAAGCTGGAAATCTTTCCTATAATTCTTTCTTGCATTTAAATAAAAGAGATATTATAATTAGTATTTTGAAATGATAAATACTTGAAAAATTTCCTTCCAAAGTAGATAAGAACTTTATGTATCATGTTACTTTTTATGAAATTCTAATACTGAGGATATGTTTTAGAATAGATTTAAATTGAACTTCAGATGCTCAAGTTGATAATATTTCTTTGCAGTTTTTAGACTTTATTGAACATTAATAAAACTATTTTCTACATTAGAGCAGTAGGAATGAAAAAATTGTATAATTTTTAATAAATAAATTTTATCAAATTTCTAAACCTTAGGATGTTTAAAATATTCTAAGCATGACAAATGTGGTTACCATCGATATGATTTGTCATTTTAAGACCATTTCAGAATAAATAGTGGTCTGTTGGTAAGCCAGTATTTCCCCCAACTCCCCAGCCCCTCCAAAAAAGCCCTGGTTTGTGGCATTTGCTGATTTCGATGTCAAATCCCTCCATCATTGCTGATTTAAAGCCCCTACTCATCTGAGTTCACTCACTGAAGGCAGAGCTGGGGAGAGAGGTGAACAGTTGTCTCTTCATGGCTGTGTGAGCCAGCTCTAGCACGTCACTAATATAGAGGCATGTATTGCTTACTGGTGTGGATGCAGACTGAGAAATGTGTCCTTAGGTGATTTTGTTTTTGTGTGAACATTACAGAGCATACTTATGCAAAGCTAGATGGTATCGCCTACTACTCACTTAGGCTATATGGTATATAAGCTATTGCTCCTAGGTTATAAGCCTGTACAGCATGTTATTGTACTGAATACTGTGGGCAACTATAATACAATGGTATTTGTATATCTAAACATATCTACACATAGAAAATGTACAGTCAAAATAAGGTATAGATGATAACAACAACAACAACAACAACAACAAAATGGTGTGCTTGTATAAGGCACTTACCGTGGACTGGAACTTCAGGACTGAAAGTTGCTCTGGATGAGTCCATAAGTGAGTAGTGATTGAGTGTGAAAGCCTAGGACATCACTGTAGAGTACTGTAGACTTTATAAACACGGTATACTTTGCTTCACTAAATTTATTAAAAAGTTCTTTCTACCATAGTCAACTAACCTTAGCTGACCACTTTTTTCTTTTATACATATTTAATTTTTTTTAAACCTTTAAACTCTTTTTTATAACAACACATAGCTTAAAACACAAACACATTATACAGTTGTACACAACTATTTTCTTTCTTTTTATCCCTATTCTATGACCTTTTTCTATTTTAAAAATTATGTAATTATTTTTTACTTCTTAAACTTTGTTGTTAAAAAGTAAGACACAAATACACACATTATTAGCCTAGGCCTACCCAGGGTGAGGATCATCAATATCATTGCTTTCCATCTCTACCCGTTTCCCACTGGAAGTTCTTCAGGGCAATAACATACATGGAGCTGTCATTTCCTGTGATAACAAACTCAAATCACTCTATGAAAAAAGATACCTGCATACACATGTTTATTGCAGCATTATTTACAATGGCAAAAACATGGAACCAACCGTACTGCCCATTGAAAGAGGACTGGATAAAAACAATATAGTACATACACATGATGGAATATTACGCAGCCATAAATAAGGACAAAATTATGAACTTCGCAGCAACTTGGATGGACTTAGAGTCTGTAATACTGAGTGATCAATCGTGGAAACAAAGAACTGAGTAGTACATGTTCTCACTCACAAGCGAACCTTGAACAATCATCACAAAACTTTACGAAAGGACTTGGCAGTAGTGGGAAACTGCCAGGGGAGGGGGATGGGGTTGGCAGTAGTAGGAAACTGCCAGGGGAGGGGGGAAGAGCACCCCTCATCAACAAGGTTACCTGCATAATGAACATTTGTATATCTAACCCTGAATTAACCCCACATGTTTAAAATAAAAAATTTAAAAAACATTTAAAAATGCCTTCTTATGGAATACTTCTTGAAGAACCTGCCTGAGGCTGCTTTAACTTTTTTAACTTTTTGTTAATAAGTAGGAGCACACTCTAAAATAATGATAAAAAGTATAGTATAGTAAATACAAAAACCAGTAACATAGTCTTTTATTGTCATTGACAAGTATTATGTACCATACATAATTATATGTACTATGCTTTTATGTGACTGGCAGTGCAGTAGGCTTGTTTACATCAGCATCACTACAAACACACGCATATTGTGTTACGATGTTATGTTGTCAATGAGGTCGCTAGGCAATGAGAATTTTTCAGCTCCATTATAATCTTACGAGATCACTGTATGGTGTTCATCATTGACCGAAATCTCATTTTATGGTGCATGCCTGCAACCATTTTTAAAAATTTCTTTTTATTTTCTCAAAAGTAATTCTTGTCTTTAAAAAGTCAACTAGGATAGAAGGGTTTATCATGAAAAATGATCCACAGCTCATTCTATTAACCTCCTTCCCAGAAGTTACTCTTTTGAACTGTTTATGTTTTTAGTTCTGCTGGTTATTTCCTTACAAATCTAAATAATTTGCTACATGCTTATTTTTTGAAGTAGCAACAATTCAAGCGTTCCAAGTCTTTTCATTGGGATTGTTTTCTATTATCCAGTAACTCTCTCCTTCATTTTTTCTGTTCTCTACGGTTTCTCTTACTTTTCTTTGTGTCTTGCATTCATTTTTTCTGCTGTTTTAAACATTCTTTTGATTTTTTAGCCACCATGTATTTGCATACTTGTGCTTTTTCTCTCATTTTAGCATTGTCTTCTTGTTTAAATGATAAAGTATTACTTTAATTTATAAATCTAGTTAAAGTTTTTTTTTAATCATCCTTTCTACTTCCTGAAATATCTTTTTATACTTTTAAGTTTCTTTTTCTCTTGAGCTTTATCTTTTGTACAGTTGGTTTTCACATAGCTGTTGACCTTTCATTGTCTATTCATATTTAGCAATGTGGAACTAGGATGATGTGTCTACTGGTTGACTTGAGTGTTCTCTTTAGTTATAAACGAAGTTTTCACACTGGGACTTTTTGCAGCAGGTCTTTCATAGTTGATCAGTGCCCAGTCTTCAATTTGGGATCTTCCTGGGGAACTCCCAATTCCCAGAATAAAGAAATTTTAAACCTTCCAACCAGCCCTGGTTCTACGTGCATGTGCATTTTTTTCTACTTATTTAGAAAAGAGTTTGGGGTGTGTGTGTGTGTGTGTGTGTGTGTGTGTGTGTGTGTGTTATTCTCTCTGGCATATATGTCAGGTTGCCTGCACTCCGCAGTTTAGGAATGGGAGAGAGAGAAAAATGAATGAATACAGACAGCAGACTAGTGTTGTTGTTTATGGAAAGAAACTGTACCAATCCCTTCCTCCTCCTCCTACACCTGGTCTTCTAGGCTTTTGTGCTGTACCTGCAGATTCCAAACCCAGTGACTGTACAGAGTTTTGCCAATGATATGTGTATCTTCCTGTGGTACTGATCATTTCCACGAATTCTAAGTTGCAGCCTCATTTTTCTATTTGATCAAATGAAGACTTCAGTCTTCATTTTCCCCTACATTTGTGAACTCTCTCATCCATCAAGGTTCTTCTTTTGTTCTCATTTTTCTCTAGATTTATCCCATTTTTTTCTGCACAATACCATGAACATGAATTGAAACTTGTAATGGAAACTTCATCATTGATGGACCTGTTGCACAGTGAATCCATTTGGAATCTTACAATCAGTGAACCATCTCAATACCTGCTCTAGGGGCTATCCACACTATATCTGGTGTATCATGTAGTTATGTTTTTGGGATTTTAATATGAGTACTTTAGTTAAATACTGAACATTACCATCATGGTCTTTGTTTTTGTTTGCTTTTAGGAAAATATCAATATTAGGAAATTCTTTTTCTCTTAAAGTGTACCTACTTGAAAAATTCTTATCCAAAATTTTGATTTTTTAAAAAATTATGGGCATTATATATAAAGGTTGGAATACTTTTATGAAGAGCTCTTCATATAGAAGGACAAAACAAAATCTTATAAATTATTATAATGTGTGCTGCATGATTTGATTTTTTAAAATCAAAATCAGAATATACATTTGCATTACTTAATGCTTCCTTTGAAAAAACAATCTTTAGAAAAATTAATGACATATTGCTTTGGCGTGAAGTATAAGGATTATTTATTTAATTATCTACTTTGATTTTTATATTCTTAAATTAGAAATAATTTGATTTGGGAGAGGTTTGGTGATTCAAGGCAACTGACATTATGAAGATAAATTCAATTTATTAACTGAAACTTTTACTTTATATGAGTTTAATTGAATTTTTAAAACTTGAATATCATTTTATGGTAAGCTTTAATTTTCTTTTCAAAATATGTTTAAAGGATATAATGCAAGACTGATTCTGCTATTTTCTAACCATTCATAATTGATTAATTGGCTATTTATTTAAAGAGTAATCATCTGTCTTAATAAATTGAAATAATTTATACAAGAAAAATGTTTATGTATTCCAGTAAATTATAGAGCAAGTACAACCATACCCAAAAATTTATTTGCTTCATTCATTTCTGTGTATACTATTATGCAGGCAACTAATTATTCTTAAAACTTAGTTTCTTTGTGTTGTAGTATATTTATATGTGTGTACATGGTTTTTACATATATATGTAATACTAAGTATGAACATTAACATTTATATACATGACTATAAGTCAAATGTCCTTTATGTTTCATATATACACAAAACCAATTCATAGATGAGTGTATTACACATACATACTATCTCTTTTTGTATATATGCACATGTGTTTTCAAGGCCTGATCTACCAAAATACTTAAATCCCTCCTCTTTCTCCTCAGGCCTTAGTATTCTGCACCAGACATTTGCTTTTATTAAGTGATTAGGGTTAGGCTAACACTTTTTAGGCTGAAAGGCAGCAACATTTATCTTCACTGACAAACAATTTGTGAGTACTTTCCTTGGGTTATGAGACAGCTGCTTTTAGCACGATTTTCATTCTTTTCTACTATGAAGATCTTGCAACATTTGCTACTCTCTTACTGAACTGCATATAATAAACCAAATGGCACTAGAGGTTTGATTGTAATATGTATTTTTAAAGGTCATGCAAAATTTTATTTCTTGAAATTTGAAAAATATGAAATTATTTTGCATGTATTTTTTAGGAAGGAACATTATTTTTCCTTGAATATAAATGTAATCTGTTTCCATTAGAAAACTTGAAAAAATACCAAGAAGAAATAGTATCTGTAATCATATTAATCAAAGATAATTACTATTGATATTTTATATATGTCCCTTAATTACATGTATTTATGCATAAACATGCATGATATTTATTTAATGTTTGACTCGTGCAGTTTATACTTTCAGACTTTTAACAATTTTGAATAACATTTTCTATGTTATTAAAATATACTAAACAGCTTTGTTGTTTAGTTTTTACTGGATGCATGGTATTCCATTCTATGTGTATTCTGATATGTACTCACTCCCCATTGTTAGATAATTGTCATTTTTATTTTTTTGCTATTATAAATTACACCATGATAAAATCCATTAACAAATCTTTATATACATTTATAATGGTTTTGGCTGTTTTAAAAATTCTTGTGTGTAACTTAATTATTCTCTTAGCATAACTTTAAAATATATCAATTTGTGTGTTTGTTTGTTTGAGTTGGAGTCTCACTCTGTCACTCATGCTGGCAGTGGCATGCTCACGGCTACCACAATCTCTACCTGCTGGGCTCAGGTGATCCTTTTGCCTCAGCCTTACAAGTAGCTGGAACTACAGGTGCTCGTCACCATGCCTGGCTAAGTTTTTAAAATGTATGTTCAGGCAATCCTCTTGCCTTGGCCTCCCAAAGTGCTGGGATTACAGGCGTGAGTCATCACACCTGGCCCAATGTGTATTTTCTTATTGATTTAAAAGAATTACCTTTTCTATAATGGCATTAGTCTTTGGATTATTGTATATGTTGTAAATGATTTCTTCTACTTTTTCAGTTGCTTTACATTGGGTGATCGTTTTGATATACACTTTAATTTAAAATGTTTATTTTAGCATAGTCTCTGAAAAATTGGCTGGAAGTTTCTCAAAATGCAAACGCACAGCTACCTTATTACCTTGTTATCCAGCAACTTTATTTGTAAGTGTTAACCCCAAATAATTGAAAACATTTGTCCACAAATATGTACATTACAAATATTGTACAAAATATACATTACTGCTTTCTTTATAACAAACTATTGAAAGTAACCTAAATTTTTATAAAATTAGTAGTTTAAAATATGTGGGATATTCATAAAATGATCAATAACTCAGCATTAAAACAAATGAACAATGGATTTACACAGAAACAGAGATGAATTTCAAAGAAAGAAGCTGGACTCAAAATAATTATGTAACATGACTCTATTTTGATGAAGTTGAACAACAGGTGTAAATAATTTACAGGGTTCAACGACAGGAGAATGGTTGCCTCCATGAAGGATAAAAGGAAACCATGGAAAGGGACTTATGAACGTTTCAAAGGTTTTGGTAATGTCTTTGTAAGTGGGGCACTGGTTATATGGGTTTATATTTGTCACAATGCAACAAACTTTACTGTTATGAGCTGAATTGTGTTCCATTAAATTTCATATGTTGAGGCTGTAACCCCGAGTACCTTAGAATGTGACTACATTTGGAGGTAGGACTTTAAAGAGTTAATTAAAGTAAAATTAGTTCATACAGGTGGCCCAAATCCAATATGAGTGGTTTCTTTAAGAGAAGAGGAGATTAGGACACACATACACATAGAAGAACATGTAAAGACACAGAAAGGGGACAGCTGTGAGTGTCCCAGAAATGATACAGATGATAGGATTAGCACACCAGTATATTTAAACAGTATACAGCTACATTTCATATATTTAATAATCTAA
>CAUYQG010060706.1:0-62905 GCA_963574415.1 Tarsius wallacei | reverse complement strand
GGCTCTGAACGTCCTGGGCACAGACAGGTGTGTTCGTGGGTGGCACCAGCACTTAACCTCCCTGCGCTCAGCCCCATGGCTGTTGTGGGCCATTCCTCCTCTGGAAAAAGGGTGTTGGTGACCAGAAGGTGCAAGGTCAGGGCCACACCTCCTAGTCTGCCTCTTGGGGTTGGCAGATGCTTCTGTGGTGCTATCTCCTGGCAGTGAGTTCAGGAGCCTGGTTCCCACATGCAGTGTTCTTAGGGACCTGCCCCCAGGGACAGGGTGGGACAGATCGATTATAGGTCTGGTTTCCCAGTCACAAAGTGAGGAGCTGCTTACAGGTCCTTATCCTCTGCTGGGAATTTCCAGGCCCTGTGGGTCTTGCTGTCTGTATGTTTGGCAGAGGAAAATGCCCTAGACCAGTGGAGGGCTGTAGAGGATGTCAGAATCTCTGTGAAAAGTCTACACTCACAGGTCCCCGGAGATTCTGTCCCCGCGAGAGGCCTGTGGTGACAGCTCTGTGGTTGTCTTTCAGTACAAGGTCTTGTCTGTCCTCCCGGGCTCAGGCATGGGGATTGCCGTGTCAACACCATCAACCCAGAAAGTAAGTGCCGGGCAGGTAGCCACTCAGGAGTCAAGGTGCACCTGGGGGCTTGGCTCTGAGCATCTCTGGGACGAGCTCAGAGCCACAGACTGGCAGGGTTTCAGCTTGGGTAGTGGGGCTTGAGAAGCCCCTCCCTCCCTCTGGGCAGCAGGGTCCTGCTGCTACATCCAGTTTGGGTGGGAAGTCTTAGCCCTGGGTGGGGGCCAGAGAGTCACAAGAGACAGGGAGTGTGGGGCCCAGAGGGGACAGGCCCAACTCAGTAACTCGGGGAAGAGGGAGGGAGTGAGCCTAGAGCCTGGGTCCCCTGACTCTTGCCTCAGTTTCTCTGCAGGCAGGATCTTGTCTTCTGGGATAAGGGAGTTTCTCTGCTCTGTTACCTATAGACCCAATGTGGCTGCGTGCCAACCTGGCCTGTGAGGGATGAGGGGTGTCTTGGTCCTGGTGCCAGCCTGGCCACTCTCACTGATGGCATTTCCTTCCCGCCAGCCGCTCGTGTTTGGTGCCATGGTGCACAGAGATGAGGCCTTCGAGACCATTTTCAGCCAGTACATGAAAATCACATCAGCAGCAGCATCCGGTGGTGATAGCTAGTATTGACTTTCCCAGGACATTGCTGGAATTTTTTTTTTTTTTTTTAACAATTTGGTAGTGGAAAAATTTGGACATCCTCATGATCTTTTGCAATAATTCTCCTCGACCTGTGGTTTCTATTGTGTTGACCCCTGCGTTTTACACACCACAAAGGGGTGGGGCTCATGAGGACAGAGAGGCCGCCCCTCCCTGCCTGGTGCATCAGGCACCTCTGGTGGACACCTGTGGATGCAGGAGGGCAAGGATCCTCAGGGGCATGACGAGGAGGACGTGCGGGGCCCTCAGTGCCCCGGCTCCCATTGCTCTCCATCCCAGCCTGGATAGAGAAGCACCGGCCACCCCAGGAGGCTCTTGTGACACCCTGTTCCTGCTCTCCAGAGGCCAGAAGCTTTTCCACCACCAAAGCCATAGCTGAAGAGCTTTTGTGGTTCCCTCCACCTGGGGACAGTAAGGTGTCAGTGAGGAGTGACACGAGGGTCCTTCGCCAACCACTAGGAAATGGGCCAGTTGGTCTTCCTCTTTCTTCCATGAGGCCCTCCTGCGGGGTTTGCCCTTGGAGTGTCGGGACTCATGCCCTGTGTTCCGCCTTCCCTGGAGCAGTGAGGCCTGGTAGGAAGGGCCCTCATCCTTTCACTCACCCCTCAGGGCTGAGTGTGTTTGGTGGTACCCTTCTTTTCCCAGTCTCGAGGTGGGGGGGCCTGACCCCGCCGCCTGTGTGGACCCACCCACCCATCTGGGCCTGACACACTAGCCAGGAGGTCTGTAGTTGGTGACCAATAAGGGTGCAGAATGGCCTGTAGGTAAAAGCACATCTTTTTAACACTTTGCTCTTTAGAAAGCCCCAGGAGAATGTCTGTGAAGGCTTTGGGAGGTGCTCTGGGCTTTAGTTGTTTTCAGTGAAAATTCACCATAGCCTGACTGGCTCATGGCATCCAGACTGCAGCTGTCTAGGTAGGTGGGGGAAGAGGGTGGGCAGGAACATCCCAGACCCAGGGTGCTCTTCCTGTGCAGGCTGTCAGGGAGCTTGGGAGGTCCCTCTGCTTTAGGGAGTGACCACGAGCAAAGCAGAGGCTTGGGGGCCACACCAGCCTCACCCTGATGTCAGACAGTATTCCCTGCCCTCTGTGTGCCCAGCAAGTGCCAGTCTGGGCACAGACCCCTCCCAGCCCCCGCCACTCCCAGGGAGGCCCAAGCTTCCTGGGAACGAGGTGGCTCTTGAAGAAGCCAGAGAGAGCATCTCACAGGCCTGGTTTGTTCTGGGACACCCACACTGGGTTGAAGCAAGGAGAAAGGTGGCCTGGGGGTATAGGACAGGCCTGTGGCCTCCTTGAAGGGCGCCACCACCTTCGGGTCTGCACGTTTTCTGGGGCAGATTACTCCAGTCCCTTCAGCTTGTCCTGAGTCCTTTGGGTGTGGAGATTGTTGTTTTTTGAAGAAACAGAAGATTATATTTTTTACAGAGAGCAAGCTGTTTTTCTTATTTTTGTATCATTTTTCAGATGTAATTTTTATCTTTGCTCCGATCCTCATTTGCTGGTTTGGGTGAGAGATCTGGTGGCATGGGCTCGTGTCACTCCCGTCACGGAGGGCTGCAGGGTCACATGCTGGTGCCAGGGGTGCTTTGGGGGGTGCCGTGCTACTACCAGATTAAGCACAGTTCCCACCCCAGGCGGTGAAGCCCCCTCAACTCCTGGCTACACAGACATCAGCTTTCAGATGGCTGCGCTGTCAGCCTTTCGTGAACAAAGGCACAACCCACTCGAAGCCACAGTAGTGGTCCCTGCAGTGGACCTGCTCTCTCTGGTGCACCTGGGGAGAGGGGACACACCCCAACGAGCCCCATCTCAGTGCCCAGGCAGGGAGGGCCCTGACCTGACCCCAGGCAAGGCTGCTGGGGTGATTCCCACAGGTGATGGGCAGATCTCTCTCCTGGGGCCTGGCAGTGCCTAAGGGTGGGTTCTGGGGCCTTGGGGTCAGTGAGTGCCTCCTTTTAGGTGCTGGGATTCTGTCCCCAAGCACAGTGGGGAGAGGTCCCTGTGGCAGAATGGGGCTTCTCTAGTAGAGTAGGGTGGTTTAGTTCGAGTCCCTTTTAAGGAGAAAGGGAGATGAAAACTGACCATGTGCTGGATGTGGCCGGGGGCTCCTGCCTGCGGAGGGCTGAGGCATGTTGGGGACCAGGGGCTGCCCGAGTTGCACATTGGCCAGCAGCAGGTCCCTCTGGAAGCCCACGGGAGCAGAGCAATGACTTGTACGGGGTCCTGGCTCCCCGTCGGAGAGAAGCCGTAGTTTTTACTGAATTGTGTAAATCTGGGCAGGTATTTAATTTCTACGACTAATCACTGAACTAGAATGAATGTTAAATTTTTTATGTCTGAAGCCTGAGTCTATTTTGAATCTGTAAATAATCATTACCCGTGTGACTTTTGTTCAACAAAAAGATTGTACTGTATGAAGAACCGATGAAAAAAATCCCCCTGTAACATTTTTTTAAGAAAACTTTGTTTGTTTAAAGAAAAAGTCTTGTATAAATTATAATTTTTATTTAAATAAACCTAAAATGCTTTGTGCTAAGGCTCAGGGCTATCCCCTTCTTGGCAGGGCCCATGCGCTTTGGGTGGCTGGTGCCAGCTGGGCTGCCCGTCACTCCTGGGGCCCTGTGGTCACTGGTGGCAGGGAGTTCAGGCAAACCGAGGCAGCCTTGATGAGGGGTGCAGGGTGAGGTGGGGGCCAAGAAGGGACGTCCTGTCAGGCCATGGGCATCAGAGGCTGGAACAGGAGATAAGGCCTGGATTCCAGAATATGGGAGGCCAGATGGCAAGGGGTGTGGCCTGCAGGGAGGGGTGCCCAAGGTGGCCCGGGGTGGGGGTGGGGGAGTCTGGCGACTGAGCAACACCTTGGGGAGAGGGTGCAGATCCTGGCCCCAGCCTGCTGTAGAGTGTCCTGCCTGCTTGGGGGCCCTGGGCAGAGGGGTCCCCACGATACTTGGGGCTTGGCCTGTCCAGACACCTGACACTGGACATAGAAGGAAGCAAGGATCTGCCTGGCTTCTGAAGCCACTGGAGTTGAGTACAGACCTGTGCCAGGTTGCACGTAGTAGGGCCTAACCACCTGTGCCCTGAGTCCACAGAAGCCCACAAGGAGGCGGGAGGGAGATATGGAGGGAGCTGGAGCCAGGTGGAAACAAGGTGCAGCGGGCCACTCCATCCTCAGGGGCGCATCTGCTCACCCAGTCATTCACCCATCCATCCACTCACCCACCATTTACTCTTCCATTTCTCCATCCATCCATCCAGGCATAGTAGGCTCTGTCCTGGGGCTGGAACACAGCAATGACAGGACAAAGGCTCCTGGGAATTTGGCAGATGCACTCATCTCCCTCCTGAGGACACACTCATGCTGTGATGTCCCCCTGCCTCCCTCCCCTCGACATCTTTGCAGCAGGTCCTTCCCCCACTCGCTCCTGACCCCATGGTCTGCTGGCCCGAGGCACGTCCTTCTTGACCTTCTGTCTACAGTCCATATAGACCCCTCCTCAGTGTGCTGTCCTCACCTGGCTTTGGAAGGCAGAGGGGGGCCCAGGCTGTGGGTGGAGCAGGCCCATGGCAGGTGCCACGGGAACCAGGCTGTGGAGCAGGCGGAGGGCCCGCCCAGGGCCTTCCAGGTATTCATGCCCCACAGTTGGGCTTGTGAGAGACCACCCACCCTCAGCTCACAGCTTCTACATCCAAAACTTGACTGTCTGCCCGCTCTGCGTATAGCTCATCATTTAATGTCAATAAGAGAGCCAATGTATATCTCTAGCACTATTTTAAGAGCCATTTAATAAATTTCAGTGTAGTCGGTTTCTTCTGCAATCTTATATATTTTAATGTATGCATAACATTGCTCCAGAGCATCTCTCAGCTGTCCCTGGCCACCAGAGGGCCCATGGAACAGGGAAAAGGCCACTAGTCCCTGCAGAAGGCCTTGGTGCCCCGTAGGACTGGGGCTGTCACTCTGGCTGCCAATCAGGAGAGGGGTCACCCAGGGTGGGGAAGTCATGGCCAGAGGGGGACAGACAGGACCTCAAAGGGGAATGAAATTACTAATTATTTAGTTCTTGGGCCAGGGGTTCTCTTATAGGTACTTACCATATATATTTTTTAAATATAGTATTTAGTGAATGATTTAATGAATGAGCTGAGTGGGGCGATACTAGGGACCCAGGGCTATGGTTCATTCTGTTTACCTCACATGACTCTGATAGGCAGAGCGGACTCTATAGGATTTTGAGCTGTATCGAGGATTGGAGCATGGGGTTGGCTCCTGAGGGCCAGGGTGACTAAGACCAGAGGAGTCACAGACAGAGAGAACCCAGACCCCATCCTGTGTGGGTGTGAGCTGGGAAAGCTGTCATAGGAGGGGCTGTTTGCTGCCACCAGCCGCTGAAATCTGAACTGTTCCCAAAATGCCCTGGAACCACGAAGTCCAGCCCCTCTGTCCTCCAGGACCCCCTGGGAGTCATGTCAGTGGGAAGGGAGAGACGTCCCCAGATCACAAAGGAGTAACCAGGGGTGGGGGGCCAGAGCTAAGTGGCACTAATGGATAACTGGCCCCCTCCCTCAGACAGGAGTGAGGCTACAGCCCCTCACTGTCATTTCTGATCGATTTTGTACTAGATGTCATAGCAGGCATAGAAAGGGGAAACAGCTGGAACGTATAAGACTGTAAAGAAGGTACTCAGCTATTATTTGTAGATGATCTGATGATTATAGCTCCCCCCCCACATACACATTTACAGGTCAGTTATCATAATAGGAGTGTGAATTGCCAGTTCAAAATGAAATAACTTATGTCAAACTCTAACAAAAAGGAGTTGGGGAGGCCACAATGAAGCCTTCACATCCACACGCCTGTGATGAGTCTTATCTCAAGAACTTCCTCAAGAGTGCCGTATTCCAGATAAGCTACCTGCACGAGGATACTCGCCTAGCAATGCCACCTCCTGTGACGAGCTTTGGTGACTCATGAACTTGGTTTCAGAGCAGCTTATGTGGACTTTTCTCTGACTTTTAAAGTGTCCCCTATGCCCAATCCCCCACCCCCACATGCCTGTGATCCATCAGAGGACCCATTTCACAACTGCCATCCCCTTGCTGTTCCCAAACTCTTTCTTAGAAGACCTCATATCTCTGATGTCATTTTAGGTTGACAGGAGGCAAGGCTTCTGGATACAGCCACACAAAACAATTGCATTTCTATGCAAAACAAAAAAAGATTTTAATAGCCTCAAAATTACGAAGTTTTTAAGAATCTAAACAAAATTTAAAGACTTATATGAAAAAAATTATAAAATTATTGAAATACATTAATGAGTATCTATAGAAATGGAAAGAATGTCATGTTCACAGACTGGAATACTCGTTTCATGCAGTTTCATGACGCAAATGTCTTCTTGGAACATGAGTAAAATAAACAAGTTACAAAGTAGGTTTTCTTTAAAGAACAAAACCTGCAAAACTAAGCAACATGTTAGGGATCATAGGGAGGGATTCCAGGAAGGGACATGCCCACCTTTTAAAACAGTAGTACCCTCAGAGAGGAGGCAGGGGAGATCCAGAGGGGACACAGGAAGCTCTGGGGTGACTCTCAGTCTCTGGGTATAGGTGGTAGTTATACCTCTGTTCATTTTATTCTTGTTTAAATTGCATGTGCGTTTTCATGAAAAATACTCCACTTTGAAAATAATAGGAATTTGTAAAAGAAAGGGAAAAAAGGTCAAATCTGCCCAAGAAACTTTATTTTTGTTTTTTCAAACATATCAGAGCAAATAATGCCATTTTCTAATCTTGAAACCAGCAAGATTAGGAAGAAAATGAAGCCACCCTTTCCCATAGCATCCCATTATACAAGATTTTATTTAGGAACAAGTCAAGCCCGCACCAGGGCAGGCACTGCCAATGTTTTCACTTCTTAATTAGAATAAACTAGAATAGGTTCCAGTGAGTAACTGCTGTCTAATTGTTTTGCACCAACGAGCCACAAAGGAAGCTAAAACATAGACTAACCCTTCTAAAGGATCCTAAGTTTTCACTATCTAGCCATCACTTCTGGTTTGTTTGTTTTCCTCTTAAACTCCAAAGTACAGGTGTTGTAGCTGCTGCATCTAAAAGGCTTCGTGGAAATCAGAGCCTATTACACGGGAATGTCTGAGTGGTGACTTTCCATCCTGTGCGTATATATCACTGGGCTTTCAGGGAGTGTCAGACACTTGCAGGGTATCCAGACAATAGTCCTGAGGTTCACGAATTTGAATGTCAGCAGGTGGTTGGTAAATATCACCAAAGCCACTCAGGAACCAGCCACGTGGAATGGCTGGTTTTCTTGTTGAACCTGAAATGATTCCTCTTTGGCCTGGACCATTTTGCTAAAATTGGTAGTGGCTTTTAGGGCAGATCAGTGTATGGGAAACATCTACCAGGGACAATGAAGACTGAAGAATCTTCTGGGGAAACCCTGTGAGTAGCACGATTCCAGAGAGCCATGGGCAGCCAGCCGCCTCCTGAGCCCTCTCTCCTGGAGGGACTCCATGGTGCCGCAGGGCATTGCATGCTATACCAGCTGCTGGGCTCAGGCAGGCAGGCCCCTCTCAAGGAGCTGCTAGTCTTACATCTTTGGTTTCTTCCCAACCAGGAGCAGACATTAAGAGAAACAGCCAGAGCATGTTTACTCTTTATCCCCAGATTTTTCATTCAATCATTAATTATTAAGTCATTCATTCAGCTTGCACAATTACCTTTGAAACATGGTCCACAAAAAACCACCGTTGAAGCTGCCCTTGTGTCTGACCTGGGTGAGGCTGAATGCTGGAATGGGAAGTTTCCTGTATACTTTAAAATATAAATTGATGCAAGGGAGTTCTAAAAACATGTGCTACCTGT
Organism: Tarsius wallacei; assembly: GCA_963574415.1. Taxonomy (NCBI): domain Eukaryota; kingdom Metazoa; phylum Chordata; class Mammalia; order Primates; family Tarsiidae; genus Tarsius; species Tarsius wallacei. The sequence continues at coordinate 54,808 of CAUYQG010060706.1, read as the reverse complement.
TAAATGCTAAGTGGCTAGAGAAGCCGTGCAACAGGACAGCGTCTGCAGTTGTGCTCTCGTAACAGTCAAGTCTCCTCTCCTTCTAGGTCCAAGTTTAAGCTGCATATTCTTGTATTTAAAATAAGACGCAGTTACATACATTTCATCATATACAAGTATGAATACAAACACAACAGGGACATAGCACACAATTGAGGGGTTCTCTAGGGACTGGAGCAGGAATGCCTTCAGGGAAGAATCCTCTGGTCACTGAAGCCTCCATGCTTAGAAGGAAACCAGCGACCCATCATGGTTTAAGACGAAAGACAAATAGTGGAGACACCACTTACACCATTCTGATTTAAAGGGACAAGGTGTTCAATAAATATCTAGAGCTCAGCATGAAGACAAGAACAGAACACTTCTGGACCGTGTGTGTGGACTTCAGGGTCTGCACCAAGGTAGTTCTGCTGGAGTGGGGGAGGACCCCTCCCCATTGACGACCAGCTGCTTCCTGTTTCCCCACATTGCCCAGCTGCATGTACGCTCTGTGTCAATATTTTACACAGAGTGTATTTTACACATCGGTATTTTACATCTTAACAGTAAAAAAGCTTGTCAGTGCTTGACAACTGCCCACTTCCAGATCTCACGATCTGTGTTTCCAGAACAGACTCTGCATTCTTGCTCCCAGAGAGATTGTCTTAGAAACGTGACTGAGATGAAGCAAGAGTGGAGAACTCCGAGATAAGTTCTGTTCCTTTCTGCGCCTGCCCCTGCCCCCAAACCCGCTGGAATGGCCTAACTCTTAGAGTACCACTTAAAGCAGGACTACGTTGCATTGTAGTTGCACGGTACAGTAAGGATCAAATTACAATGTCCTAATCATAAATTAAGATGAAGGCAAAATGAAGGCAAAGAGCATCAGCTACTTTCCAAACCTTGGCCACAAACAATTACAGAATAAGTCTTGCAAAGTGGATCAGAGTGACCCACTGATTACCTCATGCCCAGATGGTGTGACCTCCATGGAAAGCACTCATATTATAATGTCCCTAAAATTATTGCAATAGAGCCACTAATGGGCCATTTAAAAAACTACACTGTTGACATTGTTAAAATCTAAGAAGCCAATGCCCTCAAATCAACAGGTACCATTTGCTGAGAATAAGTTATGTGAAATGCAACCCACAGATGCACATAGAACTTAAAATGCCAAATATGTACACGAAATCGTTGACAAAAGGTATTTTTTCTAAAATCAAGATTTAACTATCAAAAATAAATTTCTAAATTTAAATGTATATATCAACATAATTGGTCTGTGGTAATTTCCTTAAATAATTTTCACTCTTCCTGAGTGCAGGAAGGTGGGCAACGCAATGGCTTCTCAGCTGTGTGATTCTTGCTTGGGATTCTCTTCAATTCCTCGTGCAAAGAGTCGAACCAGTTGGCAGTGGACCCTGCAGAGACAAACGGCCACATTGACATTCCACGTGTGTTCCCTCACTTGAGACAGCTGGTCTCAAGTGCTACACCTGGACAAGGGCGGAGGTGGGGGCTGCTCACCACGGGATAGTCAGGTATCACCATGGACTGCCTAGGGCCAGCCTGCAATTATAAGTCACGGGTGCAGGGTAATTTACTTGTAAAGGGATGCCCATGGCCAAGTGGAAAATCCCAGGTGTCAGTAGACCTGATTCTAATGCCAACACCTCACTTGGCAGAACGACAAATCCAGTAAGCATCCACTCCGTCTGCCTCAGTTTCCTCATCAGTACTGAGCCTACAGGGCCCTGGGAGGGGTCAGTGCAGGGCATTCCATGCATGTAAGAGATGTGTGAGAAATGTTCAGTCAAGAAACACAAGTGGCCTGACACTAGCAAGAGCCTGGGGATTTGAGGAGCAGGTCAGAAGTCCCCAGGGATGCCCAGCCCAGGGACTCAGCGGTCAGAGTGGGCTCCTGCGTCAGTGCCATCTTCCCTCATGGGACAGCTCCACTTGTTAATGATATAACAACCTCCTCAGATGTATTTTAGTAATCAAACCCCATCATTAAGGGACATGCTGTTAAGGGCACAGTCATACTTATCAAGATATACAGTATTCTATTTCTTTAATAAATACGTAAACCAGTATTAAAAATAATTTCATTTCCTGAACTTCTTTTTTTTAATTTTAATTTTATTTTTTATTATTTTTTTTCTTTTTTATTAGTTTGTAATATACCACGGCCAGATGCCAACCCTGAGTAAAGATGCCTGCCAACTCATTTTCTAACTAACTAGGGTATGTTTCTGACCTGGGCACTAATGGAAGCACTGATCGCCTCCACCAGTGAATCAAGACCAGCAAATTCTCTCCGAGTACTCTAGCACACCAGGACAAGAGTGGTGTCGAGATGTGACTCTAGTCTCGGCATCATTTCCTGAACTTCTAACGTGAGTCAAGGGAAGCCAAAGCCAAATCCCTGCACATATGGAAGACTGGCTTGGTGGGTTTTCCTGGGACCTTTTGACGGCCTCTTGCCCATCGCTGCCACGTGGAAGAAAAGAGACCGTGTGGGCTTGGGCATGGGAGACGGAAGAGACTACTCTTTCCCTTAGCCCTGTTCAGATGCTAAAGGGAAACATCTTCTTAAAGGTCCAACTGAACCAGCAGCTGGTTGGTTGAAGAGTCATTTCAAGTGGGGTGCTGTCAACAGTGATGTGTGCATTCTTTTAAATGCTGTAACTTAAAGCATCAAAGGCATATCTATTACTCATTTTTCCATGCAGAGGCAGTGTGGCCAGCCCACCAGCTGCCCTATCTCACGTCATCCACACTCTGTTAATGAGTGTCCAGTGTGGTTTTCTTAAAATAGACTAAGATCTTAGAGGCATTTATAAACAGCACAAATCCTTCTAGAATTTTACAGCTTTCCCCCAGTCTCATATAGTTTGTACACCCATACCTAATTCAATAGCCCTTTTAAAAAATCAGCTTGCTTTTTGCTGTGTCTTTTTCCACAGGGAAATAATTTTCTCTCTACACATATTCCAACTGGTTATGTAATAATATTTAATTAAATTATAGATTTCCAATACCAACTATAGTGGGTCATAGTAGGTGTGGGGAGAACACTACTTCTCACACTCCACTTGGCCCTTGGAAGAATGGACATGGCACCTGCCCCCCAAGGAACCATGAGCCTCGGCACTGGGTACTCAGGGCATCCTGTCAGTGTGTCCTCAGGGGTAACACAAGCTCTGATTCTCAACGTCAACCCAGCGAGCTTGGCAAAAGCAATTCTGAACTGCTTTGGACACGAGGGTGGCTGCGCGGGCGAGGCCCTCAAGGGTTTATTGGCCTATCAGACCAGCCTTAAGATGCCAACCTCTATTGTGTGCATCCTCGCCCGGCCATACCAGACTTCCCAGGTCCCATGGGCTTTGTGGCCTCCATACCTCCACCCCCTGAGTTTCCCCTCTGTGGCTCCTCCTCCCCTCTTCCCACCAACCTTGGGGTATCCTTCCCATCCTCCTTTGCCTTCTGTCCCCTCCCTGCAAGGAGCACCTCTGCTTGGTGGTTGAACATGGCCCCTTGAGGCAGACCATCTCCTGATGAACTTAGTGAACCAAGGACTTAGAAAATGCCCATGAAGGTGGTTTCATTTGTCTTTTGAATTATTTAGGAGAAGACAGAATGCCAGGGCAAAGAGCCCAATGCCAGCCTGAAGTGCAGCGAGTAGAAGAGAAAAATAATAGAATGGAAGGGCTTCAAATATCAGTGAAAATTACCTATGAAACAAAATGTACACGGACTCAACACCCTAGCCTCTTTCCAGAATTCAGATAATGGCATCTCACCTGCTATCTGATATATGGAAAGTAAAGTGTATTTATAACAAATTCATGTCTTATGTCATAAAGCCCCGGGAAGCACCGGTGGCATCTATAACCAGAGGCATGCTTTGGTGGGGCGTGCTTGTGATGGACACATGAGGGACTGAGAGACTGGTGCTGTGGCCAAGGCCCCCTGCACACACCTGACATCGATGGCAGGGCTGTGCAGGACCTCCCCATCGCAGTTCCAGGAGCTGTTGGAGACTGTGCAGCAGCACGGGGGGTGGTCGCTGCAGATCTGTCCAAAGCGCTTCTTCCCTCGCTCCTTGAGGTCGCCATCCTCGTCCTCCACGTGCTTGGATGTAAACTGGAATCTCTTGACACGATAAACTTCAACAAAAGTGAAGTCAAACTACCGAGAGAGAGAAAGGGAAACCAGGCTCTTGCATCATCATGGTTGGGGCAGTAGGTGCTCTGGGAACCACAGCCAGCTCTCCAGTGTTTTCCTTTGGGACGCAGCCACTCAGGCAGGGCCCCCAAGTTCCCCTTCCCAGCTGATCTGACATCTTAGAGATGAAGGGAAAAGTAGCACCTACCTTCCCGAGGGCCTGTCTAAACGATTCCTAATACTTTTGGAAATCACAGCTTATCTACAAGGATGAATTAAAGAATTCTTAAAGAATTCTGGTAGTTGGCAGTGATTTGTAGAATTTTCTATTCTCTTTTTGACAAGCACTATCTATTTATTTATCTATCTATTTATTTATTTATGAGTTAGGAGTCTCACTCTGTCACCCCAGCTGGAGTGCAGTGGCATGCTCATGGCCACCCCAGCATCAACCTGCTGGGCTCTGGAGATCCTTCCACCTCAACCTTCCAAGTAGCCAGAACTACAGACATGCGCTACCACGCCTGGCTAATTTTTTGATTGATTGTAGAGTCGAGGTCTTGCCAAGGTGCCCGGGCTGGTCTCAAACCTGCGAGCTCAGGCAATCCACTCGCCTCGGCCTCCCAAAGTGCTGGGATTACAGGCTGAGTCACGACAAACACTATTTAAAAAGTCATATAAGTTGGGTGTGGTGGCTCACACCTGTAATCCCAGCACTTTGGGAGGCCAAGGTTGGGGGATCGCTTGAGCCCAGGAGTTCAAGGCTGCAGTGAGCTATGATCATGCCACTGCACTCCAGCCTGGGTGACAGAGCAAAACCCCATCTCTAAAACACATTAAAAGTAAAATAAAAAGCCAATGTAATAAATAACAATTTAATACAATTAGCACTGGAGTAGATATGAAATACAATTTAAGTAAAAAACAAATATTACTAAAAGTAGCAACTGTGACCAAAAGTCCCAGTTCTCCTGATATGACTAGACTCTAGTCTTCCCCTTGATGAACTACAGAAAGGTTTGGTGGAAGGGTTTGAACCGAACCCATTTTTATTTTATTTTAAGTGACCCCGCAAGGGCAATTTGATCTTTACCTTATCATTTTGTTCTGTTTTTAAATAGGAAGAGAAACAACAGACAGGAGGTTGTATATAAACATTCAGGTTGGCCAGGCGCAGTGGATGACGCCTATAATCCCAGCACTTTGGGAGGCCGAGGTGAGAGGATTGCCTGAGCCCACGGGTTCGAGACCAGCCTGGGCAACTTGGTGAGACCTCATCTCTACAATAAACCAAGAAAAATGAGCCGAGCGTAGTGGTGCATGCCTGTTGAAAGGACTTGGGTGCCAATAACAACTCCACACCCATTGGGGACCAAGAGATTTATTAAAGTGGCGGCTATAGAGGTAGAGGGAGAGAGAGAGAGAGAGCTGTGCAGGGTGAGAGCTGTATTTATTAGTTTAGCGAGGGCAGGAAGAGGTCGTGCTAGCATTCTATTGGATAGAGCAGAGTGGAAATAGGGTGGGCCGAAGGTGTGTTACATTGCTATTGGAGGGTACTATAGGGCTGATTTGTCATACGAGGAGATTGTTGGCTCGCAGGTTTGAACTTCGCGTGCGCGAGAAACTGTACAGGGGGAAGCCGGAACTTAGGGCCTTTGTTGTTTCCATGTGGCCCTGTAGTGTTCAGTGCCATCTTGGGGTGGGGGCCCTTCTGACTGTTCCCTGCGCCCTTCACCTGTAGTTCCAGCTACTTAGAATGCTGAGGTAGAAGGATTGCCTGAACCCAGCAGGTTGAGGCTGTGGTGGCCGTGAGGGTGCCACTGCACTGCAGCCTGGGTGACAGAGTGAGACTCAGACTTAAAAAAAAAAATCAGGCCTCAGCTTCTTCTATGCCCAAAGATTTATATTTTTAAATGAAATTTTACAAGGAATAGTTGTAACTATGAGTTTAAAATTGGTGAAATACAAACTGAAAGATCTGTCCCTTCTTCCTTTGAATTAGATAATGGACATCTACAATATGTAAGTCAGACATTGACGAAATGTACAAAATTCCTTGCCCACTCAGATCACATGTAAAAGGCATTCCACTTACCTGGTCCCACTGGTTGGTGTGCCTGAGGAGAAATCTCAGGAAATTGAACCTGGAGCATTTCCGGATGAGGATGAGGTCAAAAGACCCATCTCCCAGGTGGGCAGCTGGGGAGAGGCCCCTGGGGCTCCGGCGACAAGCACAGGACATGTTTGTGGCGTTGATGGCCAGAAACTTCCCGCAGACGACTTGCCACTCTTCTACTTCCTCTGAAGCAGAAAGAACCATGGAGATGTTAACTTTCAGCTGATGCAGGGGCTGGTTCCTACAATAAGATGGGTGAGGCCATCTACATTCCCTCCGGGTGGATGAGCTTGACCCTCATTTGGCCAGATATTTGGCACAAATGCTTTGTGCAATCCACTCTTTAGCACCAACACCAAAAACAGCCACCATGGAACGGTCCACTCGCCTCAGAAAGTTGTATGGAGTGTTGGCCCAAGGGTCACTTCCTGAAAGGCAGGGCTGTTTTTACTCTCATCACATGGTGACTTTTGGATGGCTTAGAACAAGGGTCAGCAAGCCACAGCTGTGGGCCAAATCTAGTCCACCACCTGTCTGTGAGCTTAGAATGGTTTTCACATTTTTTTTATTTTTTTTTTTATTTTTTGAGACAGGATTTCACTCTGTCACCCAGGCTGGAGTGCAGTGGCACAATCATAGCTTACTATAGCCTCAAACTCCTGGCCTCAAGCGATCCTCCTACTTCAGTATCCCAAGTAGCTGGAACTACAGGCGCATACCGCCACACTTAGCTAATTCTTCTATTTTTTTGTAGAGACAGGGTCTCACTTTGTTGCCCAGACTGGTTTTGAATTCCTGGCCTCAAGCAATCCCCTACCTTGGCCTCCCAAAGTGCTGGGATTACACGCATGAGCCACTGGCCAGGCTTATAAATAGTTGAAAAAAATCAAAAGAATAATAATATTTTGTAACATGTGAAAATTATATGAAATTCACATTTTAGTGTCCATAAATAAAGCTTTATTGACAGACAGACGGCCATGCCCATTCGCAGCATATTGTCCAAACTGCCTTCACCACAGCAGAGTTGAGGCGCATGAGAGACCACGTGGCTGGCAGAGGCTGAGGTGTCACTATCAAGTCCTCCACAGAATGTTTGCTGACCCTGCATTCTAGAGCACGTGGGACAAGAGCCCGGGCTGGGCATCACAACAGCCATTCAGAGGGAGAGGCAACGGGCCTTTTCACAAAACCTGCTGCTCCCCGCTGTAATAAACGGCCAATGGGAGGGATCTGTTGCTGCCTCGAGCTAAGGAGAAGCCGATGCAGCATGCCACACAGGAAAAAGCAAAAGGGGAAATGCACAGTGAGAAGAGGCAATGAGCCGAAGGATTACAAAATGGAAATGCTAACACACTCGATTCCCATATTGAGTCTGTTTCATAAAAATTACCAGCGTTTTCTAAACCATACAGGGCTTTTTTCTGCTCTTCCTCCAGCTGTTGCTTGCTTTGCCTGCAAACAAAGCATCTGAAAGACAGGAACATTATCACTTTTTCTTTAATATGCGGATTCAACAATGCAATACATATGCTTGGCACATACAGAAGTATTTAAATTATTTTCATGTAATAAAAGGTTCCATTTCAAAGGCTTAACTAAAAATATTTCTTTTGCAGACTGCGCTCTCAAAATTGGAACTACCTTCAAGATGACATATATCGACACGTTCTTCTCTAAAATGCATACGCATCACAAAAAGCACAGTATGAGGACACTTGAGTTATACCTAGGGACAGATTTTGTCTGGCCCTGTAGCAAGCAGAGTACTAGCTGGAATAATAATTAAGGTACAATTGCCACCAACGCATTCCAGGGGTGAGAGGTCATTTGCCTTCAGATAACAAATAATATAATGGTTATCTGTTCTAGTCAATAACAAGCAAATAAATAACTCAAAACAGCTAACTTAGAACTTAATCCTTAGTCTAGAATATATTGAGAATATATCTAGTCTTGGGTACTGCTCAATTTATACACTGTCAGACAGGACAAGTGTTTATGCTGGCAAAATTAAGGGCATCAATAATTAAGTTTAGTGATACAATGACCAATATAACATCTGCCTCTAAATATTCTGATTTTATGGTCTCAACTTCTTCACTTAAGAAAGGAAAGGACCCAGGGGAAGAAAGCTCCTAAGTCTGAATGACTTAAAAAGGTGACATGAGTACCCTTCACAAATTAATACCCGTCTCCACATCTCCACTTCCTCAGACCGAGCCAAGTAGAGGTAAGAATCATAGGGACATTCCTGCTATCCCTAATGAGGTTACACGGCCTGGGACAACTAATTTTAGGATTTATTTAAGGCTCTATTTTAAATTAGTCAGATATTACTAAATACATTGTGAGTGAGAATGGGAGGGGGGAATACGCTGGATGAAAAGGAATGACTGTTTGTGGATTCACATGTGTGTGTATGTATATCTCATTGCAGAGGGCAGTGGCCAAATCCAAGTAACAGACTTAAGAGGAAGATCACAGCTTTTTCAGCTGTGCCCCCTTTGGCCCAGCACTTGAGACCAGCCAGTGCCCTTTCGCTGACTGGCCTCTGCCTTTCTGTGGACTTCAGGAAGTGCTTGACCTGGGCTGTCCTAGTTGCAGGGTGACTCTCATCTTGGAGTTGGGGCTAAAATGGGCAAGGGTCTCAGCCGGGGTGGGGACAGAAGGCTCCACTTCCAACTCCTCCTGAGAGTACATGCTCCATCCAGCACTCATGCAGCTGTTGACAAGTGTTTGTCATCCTTTCTTGCATGTATTTCTCATCCGTCAGACCCCAAAGGGAGCAGGGAACCCCCCCCACCGGAGCAGACAATGTGGAGGTAAGCCCTCACTACAGAGGCTGACGTGGGACCCTCCCTGTGCATACCACAGGGACAGAGATGGTGTGACAGCTCTCCTCTCTACATAAAACTCTGATATCATCTTGCTGAACTCACTAAATCCAGCATCTTCCATTTACATTTGGAAAATACTTCTGCATTCACCCTCATTTTAGGAACAAAGCCTCAAACCATCCTGTTTTATTTCATATCATTTGCAATAGAAACACACATAGAAATGCACTTACCCTGCCCGGCAGGGTTTCCCATCCCTTGGAGATCCCACTGTGTGTTGTGCAGGGAGGAAAGACACTGTTCCTTCATAGCAGTGGTGGGAGAGAAAAGTCTTTAAACCTGGGAACAGAGTGTGGTGAAAAAAACAAAAAAACATCCACAAGGGTCATTGCTTTGGTTATGATGCTGTGATTATCTGCTTCAGCAACACCATGCCAGTGCCTCTGACTAACCCATCTGTGGGAGGGGAAGGCATGAAACCTACCTCAGGTGATGTCACTACTACCACTAGAGAGCAGTGACAGGGTCTCCGCCCTTCCCACTGGACAGTGGCATATCAGGTCACAGTGCCAATACCTTCTAACACCCAGTGGTGATGGGTGCAGTGGCCAAATCCAAGTAACAGACTTAAGAGGAGCAGCCCAGGATCTGGCTGCACTGGGGGACTGTCTACCTTCAACACGACAAAGTGCGTGATCCCTCGTGACCTCAGTGATGTGGCCTGGGTGCACCAATGGCTCAAGTTCACCACCTCCACCCCTTCAAGATGGTTGGTGATGCCACCACCCTCCCTAAAGCTTGGTACCCAGCAGGGTCACCTACTATTGTGGCATTCTGTAAAGCTCAGGACAAAAGTCAGGGCGGCACTGCCACCCAGAGAAGGTAGCTGGCCCTTCAAGCAAACAGGTGTTCTGTCCATGGTGCTGCCCGTATGCCCAGCATGCCAGGACAGGGGTAAAGCCTCCCTGAGTTTGCCTGGTATGACTCTGACAAGCTGTCTTGGGAAAGCTGCTGAACAGGACAGCAGGGAGTAGGCAGCAGGCACGAGAGGGGCACCCTAGGCCACACCAGGGACCAGGCTGTGTGCTGTGAGTCGAAGGGTGATACCACTCGTCCATGTCTGATGGCACAGCTAGCACTGCCCTGCACAACCACTTTGTCCTGCATGACTACACATGTGGTGTGGCCCAGCGCTGGTGGGCAGCCTTCCAGCCAGACCCTCGCTCAAGTGCAGGGTGAGCAGTCAGACTCCTACAAGGTGCTAGAAGGAGCAGCTGCCTCATTGTCCAGATACAACCTCCAGGTGGTCCTCAACAACCTCCACTGTACCTGTTTCTGCCTGCTGTGAGAAAGGCCCCTCTGGATGTTCTGCTGGCACCTAGAACTCCACGTGTTTAAACAGAGTGTATCACTTCTGTACCCTCATTCTCCTTCATAGCCCTCTGCTCTGGCCCAGAACAACTGGACACCATCCACCTCACAGCAGCTAAACCAGATCTCCTTCCTGAGAGCATCTCAGGCACTGTGGCCAGCATGGGGATAGAAAGACCAGGAAGATACCTGGCTCAGGGCACATGTCCTGGTGGAAGGGACAGAGTGGCAGCTGTTAACTAAAGGTGACTTACTAAGCGGCTGAGGAAGAAGTGTGCTGTGCAGAGGGCTGCCCCACCCCATGCTCAGTGGGCAGGTGGGTCGAGGGGTCTTCCCAGAGGGGCTTGCTGGGGGAGCCACATCTGGCCCAACAAAGGGCAAGAAGGAAAGGGGCAGAGACTGCTTAATGGAATTCTCGCGGCTTTTCTCATTTTCTCAATATTCCTTTTCTTAAGATTTTAATAAACACCTAACTTTGGCATTTCTTAGATTTTAATTTTCAGGTCAAATACTGTAGTTTTTAATTTAATGAGATCTTTATTAAACTGTGCAAAGTTTACCAAGTGACTATTTCTTTCTCTCAAAAGAACAGGGTTAGATTTTTGCATTTGGAATTATTCAATTTAATTTAATACAGATTTACTTAAAAGCAAACTGTAAAGGGCAGGGGCCAGATAAATGAAATTCATTAAATAGAGCAAAAATGTTCAACTGGGCAAGAAATGCCAAACCTTAAATTCAACATCTTTTCAAAGTTCTTTTTTTCTGTGTGTAAATGCTAACAGGATGATATTACACCTCCTTACCCCTGAAATGTGCATGTACCATCTGGAATCGATTTCCATTTCTGGTTCATTCTGGCTCTGTGGTCAGGTAAAAAGGGCACTACAGCCCACCCTGAGGCCCCATCAGCAGTGGGCCCTGTAATACACCTGTCGCTGCGGGTTATTTTAAGTTACCTGAAAAGTCGTATCTGACAAGACCCATCCACCGTTTCTTCTCACTGTCCTTGATGATGTCTCCATAGAAGCCATAGCCCAGCAAGGACACTGAGTAGCGCAGCAGCGTGCTGTTGTGGTGGACTGAGGAGACATCCATGGACAGCGAGTCTCCTGCAGGAGAGAAGCCTCCATGAGGGAAGCCGTCCTCCCTCTGACCCTGAACCCGACTACTCTGTCCCCTTCCACAGCTCTCTGCAAGCAAAGAAGTTACTCCATTAGATGCAAAATCAGGTTGGGCGTGGTGGCTCAAGCCTGTTATCCCAGCACACTGGGGGGCCGAGACAAGAGGATTATTGCCCGAGCCCAGGGGTTCAAGACCAGCCTGGGCAACATGGCGAGATCTTGTCTCTATAACAAATCAAAAAAATTAGCTGGGCATGGTGGTATGAGCCTGTAGTTCCAGCTACTTGCAAGGTTGAGGTAGAAGGACCACCTGAGCCTAACAGGTTGAGGCTGCGGTGGCCGTGAGGGTGCCACTGCATTCCACCCTGGGCAACAGAGTGAGACTCTGATTCAAAAAACAAAAACAAAAAATAAATAAAAAGTAAAATCAACAGAACACATTCAGTGCAATGATCCTTCCTCTTTGGATTTTTAATTCAAATGACAAAAGTTGACTCAAATTTCCAGAACAGGCTTGGGAAGCTGTTCTGTGGGCACAGAACAAGAATGCATGCATCCATGAGACCGTGAAAGGTCATTAACTGAAAAGAAGGTGGATTTGAGGAAGAAGAAAAGGTACATGGCATTTTACGATACAAAACCATACATGGCTATTGTGAAACACACCATTTCTGTGACTAGGTAAGACACAGTAATCCTGTCACCTGGGACAAGGAAGGGAAAAGGCGCTACGTATCTGTCATGCTGGTGATGACTTGATGAGCTCAACTCAGGGCCTGGAGCAGGCACTTGTGTCTGTCCACAGAAGCCTCGCAAGTAGTTTACAAAGAAATGCAAGTCAACTGGAGTTAAGCCAGGCAAGCCACCTACATCACAGGTGCCATGGCAAGAGACACAGGCAGCATCCTGCCCTCAGGGACAACGAACATCCAAAGGATCGAGAGACAGTAAACGTGAAATACATAAGAGTATTGCAGTGACAGAAAACAACTCAGGACCACGGACCACGGGGACTGAGACGGCCTTTCTCAAAAAGGTGGCCTTAGAGCTGAGTTCTGAGTGAGATCAGAGTGTAGCCTGCAGAGCTCTGGGCAGAGCATGGCACTTCCTGTGGGATGGAGACCGGAGCAGAAACAGCCTGGAGCACAAGAGGCCTGGCTGGTCACAGGGTGCCTGCGTCAGCCCTACGGTTCTGGGCAGGAGTGTGGTATAATGGATTTATGTTTTGTTTTGTTTTTGTAGAGACAGGGTCTCCCTCTGTCTCCTAGGCTGGAATGCAGTGATGTGATTATAGCTCACTCCAGTTTCAAACTCCTGGGCTCAAGCAATCCTTCTGTCTCAGTCTCCTGAGGAGCTGGGACTACAGGCATGTACCACCATGCCCAGCTAATTTTTTTTTCATGTTTTTTGTAGAGAGGGGGCCTCACTATGCTGCTCAGACTGGTCATGAACTCCTGGACTCAAGGGATCCTCCTGCCTTGGCCTTCCAAAGTGTCCTGGGATTGCAAGTGTTAGCCATTGTACCCAGATAATTTATGTTTTTAAAAGGCCCCTCTGACTGGCATGGGAAGATAGGACTAAATGGGAAGTGGGTGACGGAGCTGCCGTGGAGATAGGAAGAAGTAGTCAACTTGGGCATCCTGCTGACAGTGAGGCCAAGGGCTGAGGAAGCAGGGGCTGCCATGTGTCAATGGGACAGCACAGAGGTCCAGTCGCCATCCCTGTGCTGAGGAAGGGACTCACCAACGACGATGTGTAAAGCCGATGTTTCTGCATCGTTGGCGCCCACTGTTGAATAACACACACAGTCTGTAGACCCTATAAAGGGGAAAAAGAAGGTCTTGACTATCATTATAATAATTTAGAGTTGTAAAAGGCTTCCTATTCCTGTTCTTCCATGGCCCTAGAGTAAACAAGAAGGAATACATAGAATTTACCTACATCATGAATACTGAAAATATTGAGTCATCAAAAATATCAAGATTGATCTTGCAAAAATATCAAGTAGCAATGTACAGAGTTGCTTGTGACACTCCCCACTAGCATCAAAGGCCACCCCTGAAGGCTGTCCTGGAGAGGAGCCCCCTGAGAAATGTCTGCTGAGGTGGCAGTGGCTTCCCACCTTCGAGGATGGACAGTGGCATCGCATGGTCCAGACCACAAGAGCAAAAGGAGTCTGCACAGAGCACCATCGGCAGGGAGGTGCATGCAAGGCAAGGTCAACTATGAAGGTGGTAGAAACGACACTGCTAAGGGAGCTTTCACAGCAAGACACGATTTTCAACTACAGATTTTCAACAAGGACATGCAGGCTGACCCCCTCATTCACAGAGTATGGCAGCCGTCAACAAAAGCACATGGGGGAATCTGGCTGCTCCTACTCTGAGACCACTGATGATGATGAGCACACACCTGACCAGGGCTGGACTCTGCTTCCTCATCTGTACAAGGGGTAATCACAAGTTCCAGGGGAGGAGTAACTGCTGTACCAGCGTGGGGGTCACCACAGCACAGCAGTGAGGCTGCTGGTCCCCCCTAGGTCTGTCTTGTTTTAACCAGGTCATTTTGAGGTTGCTGTTCTCAATCCTGAGTAGGCAGAGAAGCTCCCAAATAACCCCAAAAGGGTTTATGTATAACAGTGATTCCTGAGATCCCCCACACGCCAAGATTCCGATTTAGTAGGTCTGGTATGGGGCTGTGCAATCTAAATATTTAGCAGATGTACTGAAAAGGTGAAGCACCCTAGTCTAGAATAAACCATGTGACAGCATCCAGCATACCGCCTGTCCATAAAACCACTCATTAGGGAACGGCTGCAAGTGCTACCAATCTTAGGCATGCTGGCCCTGGTGATGCAGGTCCCAGGTGCTCTGCCCTCGGGCCCCAAACAGTCTGCAGGTATCTCATCATAAGTGACCTCTGGGAACGCCTGAAAGTTCACGGCTCTGAACACACATGCTAGGTTGCAAGCCCTCTTTGTGATCTCTCAGAGTACCAGAATTCACAGTAGGTGGTGCTTAGTTACTCTAAGCTGACATATGGCTTCTGAGGGCTGGTAACATACAAATGCATACACACACTTTTAATATGTGTATTTTTCTTTTTTGTCACTCTTAGCTCAAAGACTTGGCTGGGTATGGTGGCTCATGCCTGTAATCTCAGCACTTGGGGAGGCTGAGACAGGAGGCTCTCTTGAGCCCAGGAATTCGAGACCAGCTTAGGCAACATAGTGAGACCTTGTCTCCACAAAATAAAAAAAAAAATTAGTCAAGTGTGGTGGTGTGCACCTAAAGTCCCAGCTACTTGGGAGGCTGAGGTGGAAGGATTTTCTGAACCCAGATGGTTGAGGCTATGGTGATCCATGAGCGCTACTGCACTCCAGCCTAGGCAACAGAGTGAGACCCTGGTTCAAAAGAGAAAAAAAAAAAAAGACCTGAGTGACATCTCATTTTTAAAATGAGCCAAAAAAAATTTTCTTTTTAAGTGAACATTTAAGATTATCGGAATGACTAATTTTTAAAATGTATCTAAGAAAAACTATGTGGTTTCAGACTATCTCTCACCCTCTCAATATTTCTGTGGGAACACACTCAGAACTATTTAATTAACTAGATCTGTGCCCCAAGGCAGAGTCCTCTGCATCCCTAGAACTTTCCACAATGTCCACAGAGCCTGCCATTCTATCACCTGGCACGTTGTTTGTTCTCTTCACAAATCATCCTTCAGAACAAAAACCAGACATCTAGCCTCCTACATTTAATCAGCTGTTACTTGTGCATTCAATAATCTTTTAGTCAGTAGAAATTCGGTAACAATCAAACAAGAATGGAAAATGAGTGTTTTTGTACCAAGTCCTGTAAACCCATGACCTCTAGAATCCACTCGGTATTTCTGGGGCCATTTGGACCTAACTATTTTACACAAACACTGTAGGGAAACTGAAAATCTGATAGAGGAACTTCATGTATAGCTTTGCTTTTGGGGAGAAAGCAACTCCCTGCCCCAACATCCTTTTACAGCCACACCGAACACCGGCCCCTACTGATGACCTGTCTCGACTATTGTGTCCTGCGACCTGTGCTGCTCGAGAGGCAGCTCACAAGGAGTGTGGCTGCTCAGAGGAAGGTCAGATGTGCAGGCCAAGGCCACAGTGCAGGCAGACAGGGCTAGTTCTGGTGGCTGGGGATGAATGTGACCCAGGTGTCTAGAGAGTTCAAGTTTACGTTCTAGGAAGCAACAGCAAACACCTTCCATTGAACAAATCAGTGTAAGATGGCACAGAACATAAAGGTGCATGAACTTGAGAGAGAAAACAGAGGACCTAAGGGGGCCTGCCCCAGAACCAGACATAGCTTCACACCATGTCATCTAGGTCCTTCTGGGCAATGAAGACGATAGGTGAACTGAATTTTTCTAATAGGTTTCAGGGATTCTTTTGCTGAAAAATCAGGTGTTTGTGGATGATAAAATTGAGGCACAGAGTGGGCATTTTACCTGTCCAAGGCTCCCCTGTACCCCCAGTAAAAGCACCACATCCAACAAGTTCTCAACTTCCAGAAGCCTGGGGCCACCCACCTCCCCCTACTCCTGTCCCAGGGCCCAATCTGTAGCTGTCTCCTTTGAGAACCCCTCCTCAGTTCCAATCTATTCTCTCCATCTGTCTCAGATCCAATTCTACTGGCCTTTGGAAGGCATCTGCGACCCTCCCATACTTCTGGTTTAGAAACACAGAGCTGGCCACATCACTTCCCTGGCTTGGTGCATCCCCAGAGCTTAGAGGGACAGCTCGAACTCCTTACCTCAGCACATGAACCTTCATGGCCACCCGAGCATGAGCCCATGTTCCTTTCTGCTAAAGGGAACCATGGAACCATGTGGCATCAAACCTTCCAGATGCTGGAACTGGCACTGCCCTCCCCTCTCCTGCCTAACCTCCTTTCCTGGGCATCTGTGAACCAGGGTTGAGCATCAACTCCTTCAGATGCCCACATGACACCCCTGGCCAAGTGACATGGTCCTCTGGTGTCCTCAGAGTCCCCGTGCAGCATCTCACTACTGTACTACTGACTTGGCTGAACATGTGTCTTTCTCTCTCCCTCTCAGCAGCACCCAAACATGGATTCCCTCAGTCTGAGATGCCACCCGGCATGGAAGCTTAGTGACTACAGACCACAACACAGCAGGCAACAGGCACACATGAAAGCATCCGTCACTATGGACCTATTTTGTCAAAGAAACAAATTTTGTACCATAAGGAAAGGAAACATTATTTAGAACCTAGAAATTTTCAGACTTTTGAACCAGCTGGATGCAGCATAGGTCACACAAAGCCATCGCTTCCAATTTTAATATGAGTCCAGGCAGCTCGCATCCCTGCTTGGGCCTGACATTCCCCTGTGAAGAGACGCTGCTGTGCTGTGACTCTCTTCTCTCTGCTCACCACTTCACTGGCTCAGATGAAAGGCAAGCCGTAGCCGCCCCAGGCCAATCTTACACAGCCTTTGCTTGAGGACCACGCTCAAAAGCATGATTTGTATTCACAATAACCACCCATATGCGTGGGAGTAACTACACTGGCCCTCAACATTCCTCACACAACTGACTATGGGAATTCTGCACCCGCCTAGTCAGCAAGTCCAGTCGGCCAAGTAACAATCACATGCCCCTACTTGTGTGGGAAGGACCAGCTCAAGAGGTTTCTCTAAGCACAGGCTTAGCCTCTCTGTTCCTCAGTTTACAGCATGAAACGCTAGCTGATGTTAAGAGCAGTAGATGCAATGAAAGGATAATACTTGATAAAGGACCGTGGGAATGACAAATTTTTCCTATAGATTTGCTAATACATCTAAATTAACATGTAATTGGAAAACACTTGGAGTTTATAAAATGTTAGATCAGGTCTCAAAGCAGTTGGAGTAGTGCCTTTCAGAAGCTCTGGTTGCGTCTGTCCAGGAGGCAGCCCATCCACCAGAGCCTGTTCAACACCCTCTAGATCCCAGACCCAAATTCCCCACCCTTCCTGGGCTCTAGCTACCTACTGCCACCACCGGATGCACATAACCAGGGCCTCCCATGAGGTTAGCACCTCGAGAGTCTCAACTACAACTCCTGTCCTCCCGGCCCTGTCCCCCCAGCTTGCCAGGGCTACCATTACAGGGTCACCATGGGTACCTCCCTCACCCCTGCTCTTCCCTGCAAATCTATGCTGTATCTCACAGACCCCAATTAGAGCCCTGTCCACTACAGCCCAAGACTCATACATACTCCATGCAGCCCACCCGCTGTCCAAGCCACCAGCATTCTCTTGGGGACCCACATGCTCTCAAGACTACATGCAAAGAGGGGTCCTAAAGCAGAGTCAGATGTCACCCCTGCTGAAATGCCTCTAAGACCTCCTCGTTACAAGGCCAAGTGGAACTCAACATTTCACATGGGCCCTTCTCCGTCCCCTCTACTCCATCCCCAGCCATACTGGCTCCCTCATCCAATGTACCCACAACTCTTCCCACCTGCCACCCTCTGTAAGAACTGCTCCCCTGGCAGGAACATCTCACCTGCCATCTCTCAGAAAGACCTCCTGGGCCCCAAGGAAAAGAGGCCCCATGGAGTCACTCTCCTCAACCTTCCTTCCAGGGGCACTTTCTACACTGTGCACAAACTCTGGGAAATGTCTTTATGCCCGTATTTGGTGTCTTCCCCTGGAGCAAAGGCTACACCCACAGTCTAGAAGGGTGCTGGCACACAGCTATGCTCCCCCACCTGAGCGTGGCCAAGCATGGCCTGTGCCTCCACGAGCACTCCTGAGGTGTAGGCCTGCCTTAGCTCTTAGCCTCTTTTCAGATTTTAATAGCTTAGGATTTTAGGTACTAGCGCTGTCATTGGCAAACGGTAATAAAGGGCAGATTTCTTGTAAATGTAAGAACCATAGAGGAAAAATAGATAAAAGTTAAATTCACGTAGCCCAGAACACAGTACATGCAAAGTTATAAGACAAAACGCTAACTTGGAAAAAAGAGTTGTAAAACCTACAGCTAACCAAGGGTAAATAAGATAGAAACAATACCACACTCAATTAGAAAGAGACAATGCCCTCCTATCCCCCATAGAAAAATGGACAACCCATGAAGGGAAGTTTACAAAAGCACAAAATGACCTATAAAAAAGCATCTCAGTCTTGCGAATAATGAAGGAAACACAAATAAAGATAGTAAATAAGATAGCATACTTTGCTTATCAGATTAGATAAAAGTGAAACCACAGACAAACTCCAGGCTGTGTGGGGCATGAGAAATGGTCACTCCTCAGCCCTGTGGGTGGTCTAGATCAATGTGGCCTTTATGGGACGATTAAGTGGGCCCAGAGACCCCACATCAAGAAATGTCCACAAGGAAGTCATTGCTTGGAGCCTCTGAGGTTCACATGTGAGCAAGAAGCCACACGTGAGTATTAAAAAACAGGGTGCCAGGGTTGGGCATGCCCCAGGGACATGCGAGTGAGAGCAGAGTCCCCTGGCAATGGGGCAGACAGACATCAGCCAGGGCCCAGACCGACCTCCCTTCTCTGGACTGCTCTTCTGCTATTACCCACTCCTAACCCCCTGGCATGAACTGAGAGGGAAGAGAGAAAATCCAGTCGGAGGCTCTGCCAAGATATGACAGAACACCTCATAATCCTTTGCTTTAATTGTAAGAGATTTGTTATTATGAGGGGTGCTGAGTGCTTTTTCGCTATTGACTCAGCAAAAGAATGATTTCTTCCTTTGGTGTCTTCCAGCCGGGCTATCCTCAGATAGGTCTCCTTTCAAGTGAGTGTGCTAATTAAACTAGCAGCATTCTTTTAAAACCCAGCAGGAGATTAAGTCCTTCTCTATAAATAACTGCTTCATCAACACTTTCCCTGAAAGCTAAAGGAAAGAGGTCTTAAAGATTAACATCCTTTAATATGTAGTTACAACCATGACCTTGTTCAACTTTTTGCTAACAATGATTAGTGATTCACAAGTTATTTTGCTAACACAAATCCCTCTAAAGTAAGTCTTTCTACTGAAAACACCCGTAATGCCACCATGCAATGGGGCAACTTAACCTTGCACCATTATTTACAAGATCTGTCACTAACTGAGGCATCATGGGTTAGGTTTCAAGGGTGACTCTTTAAGTAATGTCACCTGTCAGAGACAGACTACAGTTAAAAAGAACAGCCCAGAAGGTGGCTGGGGCCTTTGTCCTTCGGAAGGGCTGGATTTTCCCTCAATTGGAGGCAGAGTGGGCTCTGAGCTCCCACCTCCCGTTCCCACCTGGTGACCTTGTGAACCTGTGCCCAGTGCCTCCTGTCCTCATCCACAAAATGGGGCAATCACGGCACTTACTTCCCAGAGCTGCCATGAGAATAAGAATCTGTGGTGCACAGGGTGGAGCATCTGCCCGGAGCTGGGACACAGTCAGCCACTGTGGCCACTACCCAACCAGGCACAGGTGGGAGAGGACAGAGGCACCTCCTCCCCTGTCAAATTGTTTGCAAAGTTTTGAACGCACCACACACAGGACCTCACCTTGATTGAGCTTAACTCTGCAATTGTTCAAAGAGCTAGGTGCTTTCTAGGAGTAGGCTAAACACACTGAGCCAAGCCAGCATCTTCAGGACAAAGCCCAGCTCCACAAGGTCAGCACCCCACCTTTCTAACCCCACCTTTCCTTCTTGGTCTCCTTTCCTCACCCACTTCTTGACTCCTGCATGTGTTCTTTCTGTCCTACCCACCACCTAACTCCCAGTTCCTTCAAGTCAGCCAGAAGACACTTCTTCCAGACAACTGTCCTGACATCCCTACCCACCCACCAGCTCCCAGGCACTGAGGGCTTCTTTACTCCAGGACTATAGTTCCAAAGTTCATCCACCACCAAACCGCATGTCCCCAGCTTCTGGGTTCTTAATGTCCTGTGTAAAGCAGCCTGCAAGGAAATAGGACAAGTTTCCTTTCAAGTGTCCATTTCATGGGTCAAAAACTATATCTCAAAAAGTATACAGTAGTTGTGTGGTGATAAAATCACAATTTAAATAAAGAAATGAACCTGAAGGAAAAGCCAAGGATGATAGTCCCCCCGCCAAAAGCAGCCCTAATGATAGGAAACCTGTACTAACGAAACCAAGTAAAGTCAGATTATTAAATACCCATAGTGGCTACTTATGCAGAACTATTCCTAAGGACAGGAGCAAAGACAAAGCCACCATCGACTCCTGTACCTGCGGGGATGATGCCAATCCTGAGGGTGCAGGGGACCAGTGTGGCCCGGGGGTGGTTCTGGTCAACACCAGCGCTCCTCTGCGTCCTCCCAATCAGACCATGCAGCACCTCGCTGAACATGCCATCTCCGCCAACACACACAATGCTGCAGGGAGAAACATAGGCTCGTTAGGGACCCTTCAGGTGCAGTCCTCTGAACACAGAAGGCCTGAGGCTTCTAGCTGCGGGAGGGGCAGCCTGCACACCTGGCCCTTGGCAGGTGTCTGGGAACTCAGCTTCTGAAATGTTCCCTGAGTGGTAAGGTCGTGCCTCTGTGCTAGTCGCTTATACAAACAATGTGGTTTATGGCAAACACTGGCTTTCCTTCTGGAAGTCTGGAATGTGGGCAGCTACTAGGCAGAGGACATCTACATGACCATTCCCCATAAAAAACCCTGAACTCTGGGTCCTAAGACTCAAGTTTGCAGGGAGGAAACAGCAGACCTACGCGGCTGTGTTTGCTGCTGGAGAGAGGGTGTGTTGTGGGGGACTCCATAAGGAGGGAAAGGGTACAGGAAGTCTGCCTGTGAGCATCTTTCTCCTTTACTGATCAGGCTGTGCAGCCTTGCTGTGTCACAGTAATGTATCTTAACCAAAGGTACAACTACAAGCTCATGTAGCAATCACCAGCTGTGTGGGTAGGCTTGAGGACCCAGAAAACAGGAGCAGAGGGGGCCAAATACATACTGCACAAAATGGGCTCATGAGAAGATATAAGGCAAAGAAGTGAAGAATGGGGCTGGAACCAGAGGGAGACAGCACTGGGGAAGACAGCACAGGGAGCCAATGCCAAGGTGGAGAATGAGGGGCGTGTGCACATGGGGGGACAGATGTGTCACTGCATCACAGAGGGAAGGCAGAGGACAGGTCTCAAGTTCACTGGACATGCTTGGAACCCATGGCAACCTGAGAGCTTCCATCACCAAGGAAACAGGATGCTCAGCCTAGTTGAGGGAGGGTGGGGAGGGCTGGGGCAGAAAGAGAGGATCACATGTGGAAGAGCCATCCATGGGGAGGCGGGGTGAGTTGACAAGGGGGTGCAGCATGGCGGGGGGGCGTTAAATCTGAGTGCAGAGAGCGTGACTGGCTGTTATTTAGTGGGCCCAGCTGTGCAGGAGCAGGACAGCCTCCAGAGCTGGGAGGAAGCTCTGCCCACAGCCGCCTCATAGGTACCTGCTTTAAGACACATCTGCTATGTGAAGTCTTCTTGATCACTGTCCTCCATAACCTGCACACTGTGCTGGGGCCGCCTTCTCCAGCTGGGCTGTGGCTTTAAGGACAGGGGCTATGGCTCAGACATCTTTGGATGTGCAATGTAATGCACGCCACACTGAGATGGGCACTCAGTAAACATTCAAGAATCACTTGGAATTTACTATGTATTCATCAAGATGAAAGCAAGCTTACTCACCCGTCATATTTATCTATATTCATCTCATATAAAGCCTCCTTGGCTTGATTAGCACGTTCAGTAACTGTGAAAAAATTACATCACACAGTTTATACTCACTTCTTTCTGTGAACCCTTATTTATAATAAAAGGCAAATAAACCATTCTTTTAAAATGAGGTCCTATAAAACCTTCCAGGGCACTTCCAGCATGCCTGGCCTTATGTTAGAATCATTCTCAAATTTACTTCTGCATATTTAACATAGAATTTTTACATTACCAATGATTTCAGTGGTGATGGAGGCCAACGTGAATAATGGGGCCACTTTTCTTTCATATATCCGCTTGCCTTGTCCTTTTCCTCCAAATGGATTGACAAATACCAGTAAGTAGACCTTACCTACATCGCCCTTATGGGAAGGGATCAAGTTGACCTAGATGGAACATGGCTGTCTCTCGGGATATGATCTATTGGGTGACATGTGACATTCTTGGGATGAGAATGAGCTGGGAGTCTCATTCTGTAACCCAGGCCTGAGGGCAGTGGCATGATCACAGCTCACTGCAGCCTCAACCTTCTAGGCTCAGGTGATCCTTCTGCTTCAGCCTCCCGAGTGGCTGGGACTATAGGCTCACACTACCATGCCCAGCTAATTTTTTTTTTTTTTTTGGTAGCGGCAAGGGTCTGACTATGTTGCCTAGGCTGGTCTCCAATTCCCAGACTCAGGCAACCCTGCCACCTCGGCCTCCCAAAGTGCTGGGATTGCAAGTGTGAGCCACTGCATCCAGCCCATTGTTGGCATTTAATTGCCAACAAATAATAATTTCTTTGAAAGTGATGACATTTTCTATTTTATAATTTTTCCTTATTATACAGGTTACTTTCAAAACTGTAGACTATACCAGAAAGGAAATAATGTTAGTCCAGTGAACATACCCAATGTAAACTTCTATTAAGATTCTACTGTATGTATAATTTCGTATTCTTGTTTCCCCATTATATCACAATTACTCTTTTATCATTAAAAATTATTTGTAAAGACCATTTTCAAGTGCTACATGATATTCCTTCACATTCACCACAATTGTATGTTTATGTTTCCTATTTGGGTATGTTTACATTGTTTCCAATGCTTTGTTATTACAAAACGAGTGGCAATGGACATTTGTGTACATCAGTCTCTGGGCACACCAGTCTCTAGGAAAGGTTCAGAAAGCATAGAATATGGCTGGTCCTGTAATCCCAGCACTTTGGGAGGCCGAGATGAGAGGATTGCCTGAGCACATGGGTTCAAGACCAGCCTGGGCAACATGGTGAGACCTCATCTCTACAATAAATGAAAAAAAAATTAGCCAGGTGTGAAAGTGCATGCCTGTGGTTCCAGCTACTTGGAGGGCTGAGGTGGAAGGATCACCAGAGCCCAGCAGGTCAACGCTGGGGTTGGCTGTGAGTGTGCCACTGAACACCAGCCTGAGCAATAGAGTGAGACTCCAACTCAAAAAAAAAAAAAGAAAAGAAAAGAGAACATAGAATATGGGGTGAAAAAAAATCCCTCATTTTTCAGGCTTTTGACTTGCACTGACAAGTGATTTTTTAATATGGTTTCTCCATACCCTCAAACCCTGAAGGCTGAAGAAAACACCATTTCTCCCTATCTCCTTGCATTTCAGAACCTGCATTGTGGTATTGTATTGTGTTACTTTAAATGTCATTTATTGGTAAGATTATTTCTAAGACTTATTAATCTCTTGTACCTCTTCTTTCAAGAATTCTCTGTCCATGATCTTTGTCCTTTTATCTTGCTAGTGTTTTCCTTGAGTCTTTCAATGCTAAGACATGGCTAGAAAATACTATATTTTTAATTTTGTATTCTTCCTATCCTGATATGTCAAAAATTTTTATTTTGTTCAAAATAATCTTATAGGATAAAAATCTTCTCTCGTGACTTTTTTTTTGAGTTGGAGTCTCACTCTGTCACCCAAGCTAGAGTGCAGTGGCATAATCACAGCTCACCACAGCCTCAATCTCCTGGGCTCAGCCTCCCAAGTAGTTGGGACTACAGGCATACACCATCACACCCTAATTTTTTAAATTTTTTTGTGGACATGAGGTCTCACTATGTTGCCCAGGCTGGTCTCTAACTCCTGGCCTCAGGTGATCCTCCCACTTTGGTCTCCTAAAGTGCTGGAATTATAGGCATGAACCACTGTGCCTGGCCTTATATTGGAATCATTCTCAAATTACTTTTACATACTTAACATAGAATTTGTACCTTACCAATGATTTCGGTGGTGATGGAGGCTAATGTGAATAGTGGGGCCACTTTTCTTTCATATATCCGCTTGCCTTGTCCTTTTCCTCCAAATGGATTGATAAATACCAGTAAATGCTTTGGTCTAGATGCTGCAAGACAACAACAACAACATGTAAATAACAACAGAAATAACAAAATCAAAATTAAGAACTGTGTCACTAGACAAAATCAAAACACAATCGTTTAGAATTCTACTTAATATTACCCAATCTAAAGTAGTTTTAATTCTTAAAGAACAATGAAAAAGAGTTTCCCCATCTATGAAGAGAGAAGTGACAGGCTATCAAAATGGGCAGGTACTTTGTACATCTGCTAGATGTCATGAATTCTGAGAATTCAGAATTCGGACTGAGAAGGACTCACTTTCCTTTGCAGAGTGCGAGAAGAAGCAAATTCTGGAAGGCAGCCTCATTCTTCTGCTTCAAGAAGAATGAAACAGATGTAAGAAAGGGGCATTAGGAGAGACAGACATGCACAGAAAGAGGAAGCTTGACATGGATATGTACAGAGAGATGAAGAGACGGGAAGACGGAGAGATACAAACGGCTTCACTGCCCTGCTTCTCATTATGCAGCCAAACTTCTACATTTGGGTTTCCCCTATTTTCTTTTCTTTCTTTCTTTCTTTCTTTTTTGAGTTGGTGTCTCATTCGGTTGCCCAGGCTGGAGCGCAGTGGCACAATCACAGCTCACCACAGCCTCGACCTCCTGGGCTCACGTGATCCTTCTGCCTCAGCCACCCAAGTAGCTCAGACTACAGGTATGCACCACCACACCTGGCTAATTTTTGGAGTTTTTGTAGAGACAAAGTCTCACTTTGTTGCCTAGGCTGGTCTCGAACTCCTGGACTCAAGTGATTCTCCTGCCTCGCCTCCCAAAATGATAGTATTACAGGAGCCACTGCACCCAGCCCTTATTTTCTTATAACAATGTTCATATTGCTGGTTCATATAGACTCTACTACTTAAAAAAAATTTAACTCATAAATCAGTAAAAGTAACAAGAAGGTATAGGCCCAAGAAAATTGAATGCATAAGCCCCCCCCCCACAAAAACCTAGACACAAATGTTCATCACAGCATTACACAGCAAAAAAGTGAACACAACCCAAATGTCCATCAGCTGATGAATGGATAAACATGATGTGGTCTATTCATACAACAGAACATTCTTCAGTCATGAAAAGAAACAAACTACTGATACATTATCAGTATAAATAAATCTCAAAAACAATATGTGAAGGACTGAAGCCTTACACAAAAGAGCTCATATTACGCCATTCCATTTATGTGACGTTCTGGAGCAGGCAAAACAACAATACAAAACCAGCCTGGTGGTGGTCTCCAAGAAAGATCACAGGAAAACTTCTGGGGGGATGTAAGTCTTGATGGGTTTGGGATACACAAACTACACAGGTGTGTATGTTTCAAAACTCACTGATGAAACTTAAGGTTTGTCCATTTCATGGTATTTTACCATTTTCTGAGGTAAAACAAATTTTGTCTATGAGATGTAAACAAATATTGCTGTCTAGTTAATGATTTGCAAGCCAAAGTGTTTCAGGGTAAAGTGTGCTGATGTCTATTACTTACTTTGATATGCAGCAAAAAATAGGATTGACTAATGGATAGACACTGACAAAGCAAACACAGCAAAATGTCAACAATAGTGTAATCTAGGTGGTGAGTATATGAATGTTTACTGTAAAATTCTTTCAATTTTTCTGTGTGTTAGGAAATTTTTCTAACAAAATATTGGGGAAAATAATACAGTAGAGAAAAATCAACAAAGCCAAAGTCACTTTTTAAAAAAAATCATAAAATTGATAAATCCCTAAAAACATTGATAAAGAAAAAGGGAGGAAAAAAATGAATCTCCTGTATCAGGAATGAGAAAGAGGACATCACTCCAGAACCTACAAATAGTAGAAAGAAAATGAAATAATTTATTAATAAATTTATGCTAATAAATTTGTAAATTTGGATGAAACAGCTAAATTTCTCAAAAAATAAAATTTACCAAAAATGTCAGAATAGAAAATCTGTATATTCTGATACAAATAAATTGAGGTTATTAATTAAAAACTTTTCACAAAGAAAATCCCAGGTCCAGAAAATTCCATAATTGAATTCTTCTAAATATTTAAGGAAAAAATAGCTTCAAGATTATATGAACTCTTCCAGAGAATAGAAAAAGAAGAAACATGTCTGAACTCTTTGTTTAAGGCCTCTGTGACCTTAGGAACAAAACCAGACAGGATGTTCTCAGAAAGGACTCAGACTTATTCCTTCCCTGACCCAATGTTCAAAAAATCCCAAACAAAAAACCAGTAAGTCAAATTTAGTGATATATAAAAAGAGTACTATCTCACAACCAAGAGAATTTTGTTTACTCTAGAAATGCAAAGGGTTTTAACAATGAGAAATTCATGTAATTCAACACATTAACTCAAAAAAGAAGAAAGTCATACAATCACCTCAATAGACACACAAAAAGCATTTATCAAATTCAATACTCATTCACAATTTAAAAAACTCAGAAAATTAGAATTATACTAGATTAATCTGATTTTCTTAATGTATTAAAAATGTAAGAAACATTTTTTTTTTTTTTGAGTCAGGGTCTCACTCTGTCACCCAGGCTGGCATGAACACGGCTCACCAGTCTCAAATTCCTGGGCTTAAGCAATCCTCCCACCTCAGCCTCCTGAGTAGCTGGGACTACAGGCATACACCAGCACACCCAGCCAATTTTTTTTTTTATTTTTTATAGAGGTGAGGTCTTGCTATGTTGCCCCAGGCATCACTGTTAATGAAATATTAACAATGTCCTGAGATCCAGACTAAGACAAGGACGCTGCTGTCACCCTGTGCTGGTGGTCTAAACCAGGGTAAGAAAAAGAAATGAAAGCAAGAAGAATCAAAATGAAAGAAACAGAACTGCCATTATACAGAGTTGACATGATTATGTTTGATGAAAATCCAAAAGAATCATCAAACTGTTAGTGTTAATAAGTAAATTTTGCAAGGTCATTGGATACTAAGTGAAATACACAACTCTATTAAATTTCCATATACAAGCAATAAAAAACCAACAAGACGACAGCACTGCAGTGCGGTAGGGAAAAGGAGTCTTTCCCATAAATGGCACAGGATCAAATGGAAATTTATACTTAAAGAAAATAAAGCTTGACTGCTTACCTCACACCATATACAAAGATTACTATTAATTCCAAACAGATCGTAGATCTAAATGTAAATGGTGATTGAGCTCAGTAATTCATGCCTATAATCCTGCCACTTTGTGAGGCCAAGGTAGGGAGAATCACTTGATGCCAGGAGTTCAAGACCAACCTGGGCAACATAGCGAGTCTCTGTCTATACAAAAAATAAAAATAAAAAAATTAGCCAAGTGTGGTGATGCATACCTTTAGTTCTAGTTACTCAGGAGGCTGAGGGAGAGGATTACTTAAGTCCAGGTGTTTGAGGTTACAGTGAGCTATGATCACACCACTGTACTCCAGCCTGGACAACACAGTGAGACTCTGTTTCTAGAAAAAAAATTAAAAAATAAAAAAACAAAACTGAAAAACAGTAAAGTTCTGAGAAGAAAACATGACTTCAGAGTAGACAAAGATGCCTTAAATTGGACACAAAACCTCATGTAAATTTTTTAACGTAAAAATCAGAAAAATAACAACAAAAAAGATAAATACAACTATATTAAAATTAAGAATGTCTGCTCACCAAAAGACACCAATAAGAGAGTGAAAAGGCAAGACACAGAATGAGAGAAAAATACCTGTAATTCATAAATTCAATATAAGATTCAGATCCACAATATGTAAAAAATGTATACATATTATTAAGAAAAAGAGACAACCAAACAGAAAAATGGACAAAAGACTTGAATAGACATCTCACAAAAGAGGATATCAGAATGGCCCATAAACATATGAATGTATTTCTCAACTTCATTAGCAAGCAGGGATATAAAAATTAAAACCATAATGCAAGACTACTAACGCCACCACAGCTAAAATTTAAAGGTGTGGTAAAGAAGTGGAGCCAGAACTCTGACACTCTGACAATGGGAGTGCTGACTGGTCCTACCACTTTGGAAAGCTGTCTGGCAGCATCTTCTAAAGTGGACATATGCATACTCTACAACCCAGCGATTCCATTTGCTGTTATGGGATGGAATTCCATTCCTAGGTATGCACCCAAGAGAAATGCAAACATTCAAAAGACATGCTCTAGAATGTTCCCAACAGTCTTATTCATAATAGCCCACATCAAGAAGCTATCTAAATGGCCATCAACAGTAAAATGATGAATAAATGGTCATACACTCACACCATGGAATACCTCATAACCTAGAGAATGAACAAATCACAACCACACGCAACAGCATGGAAAACCTTCACAAGCATAATGTTGAGTCAAGAAGCCAGACACACAAGGGTATATATTGTGTAATTTGACTTATAAGAAGCACAAAAGTGGACCTAGTTGTTTAGAAATTAGGGTAGTAGTTACCCCTTGGGGAGTAATGACCATTGGGGTGTAGGGGAGTCCCTGGCAGCAGACAATATTCTGTTTTTTGACCTGGGTGCTTTAGTGTGAAGATTCACCAAGCTACATACTCGAATATGAGCACTACCCTGTGTCTGTGTTATACTCAACAAAATATTAAAATAGATGACAGAATTAGAAGTTAAAATAGAATCATATACTATTTTTAGGTACAAATAGACTATATCAAATGTAGAATCATATATTATTTTTAGATACAAGTAGACTATATCAAGTGTCCAACTAGATAAGGTCTTCTGTGAATTATATAGAAAACATAAACCTACATTATTCAGTGGGAGGCAGAGTTCAGAGGATTTCCTCTTGGAGTCTATACCTACAGAATCAAACCTGAAATTGAATAACTCAAAGTCTCACCAAAAAAAGGACAGGGACAAGGAGGGAGAGTCTAGAAACAAATGGGGGAGGAGAAGGCTGGAGAAACTGAGGTGATTTTCTGAACAGACAAGTGCAGAAAGACACATTCAGGAGTACAGTCTGCAGAGGTTTGAGATGTGAGGAATGCCAGGATGAACTTGTCATGGCAGCAGGTGGTGAAGGCCAGGTCCCACAGGATAAATCAGAGAAATGCAGAAATGCAAATCTTTCCACCCCAGTAATAATCAAAAGATGTGCTTTTCAAGCAAGAATGCTTCTCGGATACATGAGATATACCTTCTTTAAATAAATTAAAACTCACTTTTTAAAACTGGGTACAGTGGCTCACACCTGCAAACCCAGCAATTTGGGAGGCTGAGGTGAGAGGACTGCCTGAGCCCGGGGGTTTGAGACCAGCCTGGGCAACTTGGTGCTTATCTCTATAATAAATCAAAAATTTAGTCAGCCATGGAGGCATGTGCCTGTGGTTCCAGGGACTCAGAAATATCGCCTGAGCCCAGCAGATTGAGGCTGTGGTGGCTGTGCACTCCAGCCTGGTCAATGGAGTGAGACTCCAACTCAAAAAACATTTTTAAAAATTCACTTTTTTGATGTAGTTGCCAAATTAACTAAAAAATATGTAAAAACCAACCTAAACTCATGCTGTTTCTATTGTACAGTTGAAGTCTACACTGAGTTGTCAAGACTGTGTATTAGGACAATCACCAAACAATATGAAATAGTGTTACAGTCACAAAATGAATAAGCACCTAACACATTTTAAGGGTGACAAACTCCTGTTACTCAGTATGCAAGAACTAACCCAGTAGGCTCCTACTACATTTTAGATGTAGGCATATCCCACAGATAAGAGGTGCATTCCTCCACGAACCCAGTTTAATCCTCACATTCACCTTGAATGTAGTCACTATTACCATCCCCTCTTCCAGCAACTGAAACCGAGGCTCAGAGGTGTCCTGCCTCTGGTCATCCAGCTAGTAAATGGGGGGCTGGGATGCCCTGTCAGGGTCAGGGCTGTGGAGCCCATTTGCACTCCACTCCGCTGACCCTCTAATTAGCAAATTTTTAAACAAATCAGCCTGATTCATCTTGTCCACTTTGGGTATGACAGACTGTATGAAGAGAGGAGAGACGTCAGGAAAATCAAATCACTCATGCACGAGCCACCACGGTTCTCCTTCTGTCTTTAAGCATCAACATACACGTACTTAGCTTCTCCAGCATCTCCCGGAGGGTCTGCAGCCACAAATGACACAGCTGCTCCTCCGGGCACCAGAAAGTCACCTGTGCCCACTTCCAGCGGTGATGTCGTGCTCTCTTCACACAATGAACTGCACAGAAACAAACAGGCTCATTAGTGCAAGGCTCACAACCCAGTTGACAAAACTCCGACAGAATAGGCTCCGAGCATGTATGCCAAGCAATGACAGGCTTGTAACTAAACATTTCCCAGGGGCTCTCTTCTCTTCTAACTTGTAACTTTCAAGATATGTTAGAAAAAATATCCTATTTCCCAGACCATTTAGGTCATAGTAAAAAAATAAAGAAAACAAGGAAAAAGATTATCATCAACCAAAATATTCACTAAAAGTAGATCTTGGAAAATATTAGGAAGATTCCAAAGGTAAAACAATCCATCGAGCTTGTTAAACAAATGACAAAAAGTTCCCTCTCATGGAAGCTTCATGGAATAAATTAAGAATTGTGGGAGAGGACATCTAGGCTCCATCACCTGTAAATGCGTAAGGCTTTTCCATTTTCTGCCATTTTCCACTGGTGTAGTGTTTGCCATGAACATCTGTTTCTTCAACGGTGATGATCTCAGATACAGGCACAGAGCAGGCATCTGTAAAAACACCATATCCTATGTCAATAAATTAATCAGAATCCACGCGGGTAAAAGAAGTCTAACTCCAAGTAGCTGAGAATATTCTGCTTTAATATTCTCATTAGAAATACAAACATCAAAAGGAAGGTTATACGTCATTTTTGGCATCAGAGCTGAGTAACTAGGGGCAGCTCAGTATCATCAGACAGCAGAGTGTTTTATTCGGTAGAGTTATCAAATAGATGCTGTGAGTTCTCACATGGTTCACCCAGTCACTCAAGCAGCAAATCCTGACTTTTCCGGGCCACCTACCACGGTAAATGTGGGGAAACATGTTCAAGACATGGTCTCTGTCCTTAGGACAGTGTCTGGCTCAGAAGTCCAAGTGGGAAAAAGACACATAACAGGACACGGAACAACCAGAACCACAAAGCGTGATATGAGAGTCAGCGCCCAGCCATGGTTGGACTGGGTGGGAGGAGGTCTGGAAAGACTGAGGTGGGGCCAGTCGGATGCAGGAGAAAGAAGAGACGTGCAGGGACCTAGGGGATCGTAGCACTGAACATTCTCTGCCAGGGAAACCCAGGAAGGTGCAGATTCCACCCAAGTCGCCAGGGGCATGTTTGGTGGGCAGATGTAATTATAAGACTGCACATCAAAAGAAAGTTCTGAGCTGGGAGTCCAGCCGTGGGAGTGATGGGTAGTAACTGAAGTTACAGGCCTGAAAGAACTCGCCCGGAGAATATAGAGAACTAAGGCAGCAAGACCAGATGTGAACAGGCTGTATTCCAAAAGCTTATTCTGGAACTACTGTTAGGGATATATGATATATTGTTACAAAGAAGAATGTTATAATTTGTGGCTAGCTTCCTACGTTGGCTATAAAACTTGCAATATAGCTCAAATACTATATCTTTGTAATAGCTAAATAAAAAATTGCTGTAACATTTACAGTAATTTTCAAGTTTAAAGTTATAGCCTACAGAAGTCAAGTTACAAGAACCTGGGGATAGGCTGGGCATGGTGGCTCATGCCTAGAATTCCAGCACTTTGGGAGGCTGAGGCAGGAGGATTGCTTGAGCCCAAGAGGTTGAGACCAACCTTGGAAATATCACAAGACTTCATCTCTACAAAAAATAAAAATAAAAGAAAATTCAAAAAATTAGCTAGGCATGATAGTTCCTGCCTGTAGTCCCAAGTACTCAGGAGGCTGAGGCAGAAGGATCACCTGTGCCCAGGAATTTGAGGTTGCAGTGAGCCGTGATCATGCCACTAGTGGCATTCCAGCCTGGGCGACAAAAAAAAAAAAAAAAAAAGAATAAGAAGAATCTGGAGAGGTACTATCTAAAATAGGCTTTTGACTACTGTAAAAACCTGGAAAGGCTGGCAGCAGGGCCTTGCAATCCCTCATGAAGTGAGGCTAGCCCCAGTGGAGGCAGACTTGTTGGAAAGGGGGTTGTAGAGAATGAAGTCCTGGGTGACAGAGCAAGACCTTATCTCTAAAAATTAATAATAAAAATTTAAAAAATAAAAATGCCCCATGTACCACACTAGCCACACCCTGTAGGCCATGCTGTGCCAAGGACTGCCAGCACGAGGTCTTGTGGTTTACAAGGGTCCTGCAAGCTGTCACCAATGTGATAGCACACGAGTCTGCCTGCTATGCCTCATGAGGCACTGCACTGCCACTCCGTAGGATTCAGTATCTGAAAACATTTCTTGGACACTTGGGTACCAGGTACTATAGGGAGTGGGAGTGGGAATGGATACTAAGCAAAATAAGTCCTACTGACTGTCAGGAGGGACAGGGAGGTGACAGGGCCCTCATGGTCAGGGCAAGCAGTTCAGAAGGTTCCCTGGAAGAGGACTGTGGGGTGGAGGAAAAACACCTAGAGGCAGGTTCCAGGGAGGCAGGCAGAGGTCTGGAGGGGAAGGGGGAAGGGTAGAGGATGGAGGCCTCACAGAGCCTGCAGAGCAGGTGGTGGCTCAGAGCGTGTGGGCAGAGGACAGAAGTGACTTGAGTCTGATGCCGAACCACTACAAATGTATGGGATGCGGCAAGAGGCAGAACAAGACACAGGGAGTCCTAGGATCGGTCGAGGTACCCTTTACTATATTCAGCCTGCAGAAAGCTGCATCTGTTCCTTGGGTGAGAAGAAAAAAAAGATGTCAGCAGGACACATTTGTTTACACATGTCTTACTGTTCCACGTAGCATATATATTAACGAATGAAACTATTTTCTCTAGAGAGGGATAGTGTGGAGGAGTGAAAATCAATCTCACTTGCTCACTTTATTGTGGAATGTCAAGAATAAGAATACAGTGGACCCTTGAACAACATAGCTTTGAACTGCAAGGGTCCACTGACACATGGGTTTTTTTCAAAATAAGTCACACCAAGTGTGCCTGCTTCTCCTGCCTTGTAACTCCCCTACCTCTGCCATTCCTGGACAGCAAGACCAACCTTTCCTCTTCCTCATCCTGTTTAGCCTACTCAATGTGAGAACGATGAGATGAAGATCTTTATGATGTTCCACTTAATGAATAGTAAATACATTTTTCTCTTCCTTATGATTTTCATAATACTATTTTCTTTTCTCCAGCCTAATTTGCTGTAAGGATACAGTATATAATATATATAACATACAAAATATGTGCTTATCGGCTGTTTATGTTACCAGTAAGGCTTCTGGTCAACAGTGGGCTATAAAGTAGTTTTGGGGGAGTCAAAAGTTACAAGAATTTTTGACTGCCCAGGGGTGAGTATCCCTAGCCCCCAAGGTGTTCAAAGGTCAACTGTCCTGGGTATAGCCCAGGACAGAGGCTGCTCTTGCTGGTTCAGGAAATCTGGAGTAATGCAGCCTGGTGGAAACTCAGCACCCAGGTCTTGGTGAGTGGCTTGGTGTGACAGTGGCCTTCACCTGATCACCTGTCTTACTGTGGCTTTCACCCGATCACCTGTCTTACGGGGTGAACAGCTGAGCCCAGAGTCCTAACTGTAAAGCAGGTGGTAGCATCAACCTGATAGGGCTTTAGAAAGTTAAAGTGAGATGGGGGTGAGGAAATTATCAGCACAAACATGTTCAATCAACTGTGGCTCCCTTTCTTGTCAAAAACATTGGGCTAGAGATGTGGTTCTGCAGTTCTCTCAGGCCCTCGTCCCCCTGTGTCAACTGAGGACCCCAGTGCTGCTGTACCTCACAGAGCAAAGCGTCTCCATAGTGGTGGCACTCACTCTATCTCCAGCTCCTTTCACCTGTGCACAGATCATGCACGATGCCCTGGTCTTCAAAGCTCTTATATCCACTTAGGAGGCAAAGAACCGGACCAAGAACTCAAGAAAATAGAAGCAGCTCATTGCAGGAGCACAGGAAATATCAACTGGCATCCTCAAAGAGCTCGAGGCCTCTCAGCAGAAAGCAGGTCATGGGGATAATAGGGGGACCATCAAGGACAGAGAAAAAGGAGAAAGCAAGGGCAAAAGGAAACTGTCCTCACACTGGTCAGTCTAAATGTGCCGGCACAGAGGGGCGTCCATGCAACAGTGTGTGTCATGTGAATGTGCTAAAGCTTCAGCAGGGGAACAACCTGTCAGGACACGTGTGGACAAACACTGGGGGAATATCTTGCAAAGAGCTGAAGGGGGGAATGTGAGGATACTTTTACTTTCTACATAATATTGATGTTTCTCTAACATTTGCATTTTGTATAATCTTGCATTCTGCATGAGATTAAAAAATAAAGTTAAGGTCTTCTTTTAAAGAACATTCAGTAAGATCAGGATAGGTTACTTCCCAGACTAGCCTGAACCTGGCCTGGGCCAAAGCAATGCCAGCAAAAGGACAGAACTGGGTGCGCACAGCGAGGGAGGGTGGAGGCGGGATGAGAAGTCTGGGCCCAGGGAGCTGCATCTCGCTTTGGTCCAAGGATGGAGGACTGTTCCCCAGCAGGATCCACCTGGCCTGCAGCAGCCTTCCTGAAACACCCAACATTTGCACTATAGAGGATGTGTCCCACATCTAACTCCATGCTCACCAAGCCCACTCTGCTGTGGGCGGGACCACTTTTGGGGGCTTCTCATCATTATAACCTTTGCTGGGCTGACTGTGTTTCTGTCCACAAAAGGTGCAGTGGCCAGGACCCAGGGCAGCCATCTTCTTCTTTATAAAGTAACAACCCGACACCCGACATCTTCTTTTAAGCAAACTTTTGAGTCAAATATTCTGGAATATAGGAGTACTTCTGAGGTACAGAAGGATGGTGAAAGCTCTTCGTCCAGGTTATATAAAACTCCCCCCCCAGACGCTTGCCTAGACAAGGCTTCTCAACCCCAGCGCCCCTGAATAATCACTCAGGCCCAGATGACTGTGCTATGGGGCTGACCTGTGCACTGCAGGATGCTGAGTAGCGTCTCTGGCCTCTACCCACTAAATGCCAACAGCACCCCCAACACTGCCAGATTGATAAATGTCTCCTGGAGGGGAGGGGGGATGGTACTTAATCCCTTAGGGGATTAATGTACTTAGTCAGCAACCCCTTATATAAACAGAAATACAAAAGCAATTGCAAGGCCCCTCTTGGGGACACATACATAGGCCCAGGGAAAGACAGGCACCTCTGTTTACGACGTTCACCTTGAATGCTCTCCTAAATTACAGATGAATCACACTTCTTTCCTCTCACTTTGGGGTGGGCCCTGAGCTGCTTGCAGAGGCACGCTGTGGCTTTGGCTGGCCCACCCAGGCCCTCAGGCTTCTCTCTGACCAGCCCTCTCTGCAGCTTTCCTGGACCTCCCCACCTTGGCTCAGGCTATTCCCCCATGTTCTAGCTGTGACAGAAAGTTACACAAAACCATCAAGAAAACCAGTCCACTGCAAGACAGTTTTGACATAACTTCCACAAAAATATTCTCCAGAATCTTCTCAGACTGACTACTCCCCATGAATCTGTTACCACACCTCTGAATTATACGTAAGTCATCAAACTAAAAGCTTCCTTTGAAGAAAGCACTGTCCCTGGTATGCCACCCAGAGCTGTATATGTATTCTCCAAATGCATCCTGAGGGCAGCTTAGCTCTGCACTGCAGAGTGGATATGGATGTCTGCAAAGGACGCTTACAATTCACCAAGACAAGCCCAGAAAGCCAGAGGATTCACACTCCTCATAAGCTCGGCCCAATCCATGCACTGTCTAGTCTTAAACATGGTCTCTAAAGAGAAAAAAATGTCTTGGCGCAAGCAAAGACAGAAAATGCAGAGAGGTGGCCGCATGGGCAGTGCTAGCTCCCTCCGGATGCACCCTGACCCAGCCACTCCCTGCAACTCGATGGGCACAACCCCTGTGCCCACTGCAGGACCAACGGAGACAGGCACCATGCGTGTTCTTGTGGTTTCAGCTATCTGTGGTCTGAAAAAGGCTTGGTGTGGAATCCAACAGAAACAAATTGTTTTGCTCATCTCTACAGACATTACAAATTTTGAGAAACAGATGCCCAAGATAAGTTGGTTATAAAACAAAGAACTAAAGAGATACTATTTAAGGACAACAAGACTATCTTTCCATGAAACAGCACGTATTACTTTCATAATAAAAGTTAAGACTTTAAAAAGAAAAACTTTGAAGTACAGGAAGAAGAATTTGTGTTCATAGAGTAAAATGGAGTACTGTGTGTGGCTAAAGAATCAACAAACCCCAGATACTTAGGGTGAAAAGAGCCCAGGCAGAAGGAAGCACTCGCCAAGGTGAAATCACAGCAATGTGATCAATACTCCGTTTTTGCTAGAAGTGTTTTCTTCCTTTTTATCCTTCCCCTACCTGGGGTATTACATTGCAGAATAGTATAATGTTAAAGTTTAGGATATGTATTCTTAAAGTACAGTTTGGTATGATTTTCTTTTTTTAGAAACAGGGACTCACTATGTTGCCCACGGTGGCTCCGAACTCCTGGACTCAAACCATCCTCCTGCCTCACCTCCCAAGCAGCTGAGACTACAGATGCACGCCACCATGCCCAGCTGGATTTGGGATACTTTTTTTTAAGTTTAGAATTAAAATTTTAAGTAGCAGTATCTTTTGCAATGCTGTAAAAACTAAGCAAATTTGAAATAAAGAAGACAAATATAGAAGAGGCAAGTTTTTAAACAAATTAGAAAAAAACATAAATTTAGAGTATTTATTTACTTTATATTTTTATACTTTAAGCATCTTATAAACTAATCTCAAAATATGACACTAACTTTGAGAATTTTTATGCATTGGTAATAAATCCTATCACTTATCTGACACATCATAAATTCCAAAGTAGTATGGCATGAATTCATTAAGATTTTACTGGAATGAATTCACAACCAACTTGCTCAGGATGTGAAATAAGCATGTTCTACTCACAGACTCAGGTGGGGAGCACTTTCCCTCCTCGGGCAGGCCCACCTCCTGAAATGGTCTACACACCAGATATGCATACCACATACATCCACCACACACCGCGCACACACATACACATCACCACACACCAAACATACCACACACACCCCTCTACAAGTCATATACACATACACCACCACATACCATGCACTCCACACACATACCACACACACACATCTCACAAACCCCACACACACATCTCACAAACCCCCAAACACCAAACTCCACACATATATACACCACCACCCACCACACATACCACCACACCACACACACCCCATACATATAGCACACACACATACAATACCACTACATATACCACATACCCCCCACATATACCACACACACCACATGCCACATACACACATATACCACATACCACACATATACCACACACCACACACCACACATATACCACACACACACATGCGCGCGCGCCCACACACACACTATACCACACATGGCCACCCAGGCCTCGCCCAGGGTTTCCACGTGTGGCCTTTCTCAGGGTGAGCTCCTCCTCCCCAGAGAGGATTCCCCCACCACCCTACCCACCCTACCCAGCACTCACCCCAGCCTCTAAGTACCACACACATTGTACGCAATCACCCTCCTGCTTCCCTTGCTAGGTCCCTGAGGGTGGCCTCACCTGTTCTGTTCAGAGTTGTGAGTGTGTCCCCTCACATCACTACCTGGCTCTGGTCTCACATCACTACCTGGCTTCACCAGAAGGCATGACAGTCAACACAAGCATCAGCTCAGTGTGAAACGTGCAGCATGATCCTCCTCCACCCATGAGGAAATGGAAGCTGCGAAGGCAAAAATCTCACCCAGGGCAGGCAGCACCCAGCACTAGCATGTGGGAAATCTATCCAAAAGGTCTTTTCTTTCATCATCCAGAGGTTAAGGAGAGCCTGTCAAACACTGGAAGTTCAAACACTGGAAGCTGGGGTGTGGAGGGCGCATCCTCCTTCACCTTTGGCCCTCCCTGTATTGCCCTAGCTCTGACTCCCCAGAGGCCCTTTTGGGACAACCAGAATCCCAAGAGCCCCACCTTGCCTCCTGTACTGCTTAACAACCCAGGACAGGCAACAAAATGTGTATATAACCAGGTTTTCACATTAGTGGTTGCAAAATAACTCAGAAACTGGCTAAGAAAATGATTTCCTTTTAAAAAACAATAATCAAGCAGGCAAGGACAGACAGTAAACTGTGTTTGAACTTCTTTAATTGTGAAATACTTAAGAAGCTTTCATTTATAAGACTATCCTTATAAATAATACATCAGGGTAGGTTGTTTTATTGGGTTTTGTGCATTTTATAAAGCCACATTTTGGATATTCTCCATTTATTTATAGAATACAGCTCAAATGAAGTAGAAGCCTGCTGCCTGGAGTCAACTATTACCCCTATTTCCACTTCCAGATCCTACAGCAAAACTTGAACATGCCTCTGTATTTTTCAGTTCATCATTGATTTTTCTCCGAATATGGCCAAGCTCATGTCTGTAATCCCAGCACTTTGGGAGGCTAAGGCGGGAGGATCTCTTGAGTCCAGGAGTCGGAGACCAGTTTAGGCAACACAGCAAGACCTGGTTTCTACAAAAAATCAAAAATTTAGCTGGGTGTGGTAGTGTGACTGTAGGCCCAGCTACTCTGGAGGCTGAGGCAGGAGGATCACTTCAGTCCAGAGTTCAAGGCAGTGAGCTATGATCGTGCTACTGCACTCCAGTCTGAGCAACAAGAGTGAGACTCCAACTCAAAAAAGAAAAAATTTTTCTTCCAACAATATTCCATGTTAAAGGCAACTAATACTGGCTCAAATATTACCATTGCTACATTTAAAAAATTGTTCTTGTTCCATAAAATCCTTCCCAAAAATGTACTGAAAATTTGTAACCAAATCTCAGCTGAAATTTTGACACTTGCTGACACCAGATAAATTCTCTTGCACTTCCTTTCACAATCAACATGACTCATGTTGACATGCAGTTAACCCTCCAATAAAGGAAAGGATCAAATGCCCGTCACATTCCAGAAAAATCAAGTGCCATGTCAATGAGGGAGCCTGGACCCCTTGGTCAGCTCACGCAATTGCCAGCTCCCTCTCTGCAGGCCAGTGCAGTATTTGCAGCAATCTATGCAGTGCTTGCTAAGGACAGTTGAAAGGACTCTAACTTCTAGCATCGTCTTTTTCAATCATGATCCACTAAAACTAAGTTATTATTTCATGACTGTTACAGATGAAAAACAGGGCCTGCTGTCAATCAACTTTGACGTTAGAAGTTCCTAGACTAAACTGAGTCACCCGCCACAGCCTCCCCTCCAGTAGGAGAGTTCACGAGTTTCCTGAGTATCACGGGCATGGCGCCTCCATCAGTGACACAGGTGCACACATGTGTAAATACACACCCATAACAGGGCCAGGGTCATGGTGGGGGGAACATGCTGCTCAGCCAGGCCTCCTGCAGCCATCCAGGAGGCTCCAGAGGCCTTATGCCTCATGAAGATGTACAATGAGAATGAAAACAAGTTCAAGTCAAAGGCACAACCATTCCTCATGACTCTTCACAAATGCAATCCCCAACATGAGAGCCTGCAGAGGAGACAGGGAGAGAGAGAGAGAGCTGGCCACCCATTAGAGTGGTTTGAAGTGTGGTGTAGAAGTCTGAGACTCACATCTACATGGACCTCAGGTGATGCCAAGGCCCAGGAGAAGTGGCACAAGCACATCAAACACCACATGTCCAGCCTGCATAAAGCCTGAGCAATAAGGGTCACCCTGGGGGAAGAATGCCCACGAGACTGGAATAGGTAGCAAGTTCTAATTCCCACTGCAATTACACACAGCACAAATGCATTTCCCTAGTTATACACTGCTCAATAAACATTTGCTTTGTGAACACCTGACCTTCATGAAGAATTAAAGGTGAATGAGTGCCTGTCTATGCAAAGGAAGACCAAAAACCAGTGCTACCCACAACTGCCACGGAGAGTCGAGAAATATCATGCAGGTATAGACTCACTTGAAAGTGGTCAAACTGTCCCCATCCCCTCCCTGCCTACCACATCCATCCTGACACAGTCCCCCATCTGTTTGCCACACAGACAGAAGGTGGAAGAAGTGCCAACAGGACAGCACTGAGCTGCTACTGCTCCAGACAATGCTACAGTCTGTATCAGGGTTGATGGCAAATGTTACTACCTTCATGCTAAGACCAGCCTTTGGATGATTTATAAAGCTCAGACGAGGTACCTGCCAATTATAGCTTACTGTTATTTTACCTCATGCAATGTGACCTTTGACCCTTTTCTGCACACCATCAGTAGCCACCTCAGTGTCTCTTCTTAATTGTATGGACATATCCCAAGTAAATAATGTCCATTCCCTGAGGAACCCACACGTAGAAATCCTTCCTCATCCTAACGTAGCCCCATGACACCAGCCAGCGGGTATCATGGTCTGCCTGCCCCACTCTCAGGCAGGGATCTGGTCAGCACTTTGCAGGATAACAGCATGACCAGAAGTTCTGGGAGCTTCTATATGGCCTCCCAGTCCTGTCAGCCATGGCTCCTCAGCACATGACTTTCTGTTAGCATCTATGAGGGGTCTGGACAAGAGAATGTCAAATCTGGCCTCTCAGGAAATAGGGTTATGGCACATGGACAGTCCACTTAACCTGCACTGCCCATATCCTGGCCAACCCACAGGACTTGGCTTTTCTTGTTAAGCTAAAAGATTTTAGAGGGCAAGGCAGAACCCACACACCTGTGCATCCCCATTCTGTGGGCTGAGGAAATGGACTGGGTTAATCCTAGACCTGCCTATATGACACCAATAGAACCAAAGCTGGCATTTCAACACACAGAAAACCTGCTGTCTCCATTCTACACTGCTCAGGTCACGAGACATTAGACATTAGACATTGGGCATTAGACTTGTCCTAGGAACAAGACAGGGGTCAGAGGATTCCAGGGACCAACCATTCAGTGCCTCAGGGAATGTCATGCTGGGAATTGGGCTGATTCTGCTCTAAGAACTCTGCTCTGTCCCCCACTGTACCCTACTATGAAAGGCCATGTGGGTCTACTGAAATGAATCCTGGAATCTCTGTTCTTGAAGAGGGAGCACACTGGATTCCAGAGCAGTCTCACTGAGTTCTCCACCTCTGCCTGC
Organism: Tarsius wallacei; assembly: GCA_963574415.1. Lineage (NCBI taxonomy): Eukaryota > Metazoa > Chordata > Mammalia > Primates > Tarsiidae > Tarsius > Tarsius wallacei. The sequence goes on along the minus strand of CAUYQG010060706.1, from coordinate 12,781 downwards.
CAGCTGAAATCAACTTCCAGATCCCTGTCTCTGAAATGGAGATATCAGGTCACCTAAAAGGGTTGATGGGAGGATTCCATGAGGCAATAAACCCACAGCACTGCAGGGCACAACACATGTCAGCCTAAACAGAGAGCAACCAGTTCTGGCCAGGATGAAGTTGGCCCACAACGGCCTATTTCTCTACTGATGATGACTAAGAACTGTGGACATACAAAAAAAAGGCAGTAAGCTGAGGATGCAGGAGGCCTGCTGGCTGGAGAGGCTAGCACTGCAGGGTGAGCCACTGGGTGCTGTGGGCTCCTTCCCTCCTCTATCTCCAGCCTTTGCCCGAGGGCAGTCTGACGAATGGGGTAGCAGGGTGGGTGCAGACCCCCATTCCAGTGGAACTGAGCATGCAGAGGCTGGGAGGGCTCAGAGCTGAGGGGGTTGGAGCAGGACAGCCTGACTCTGGGAATGTCCAAACGAGTCCAGCCTCACTCCTGAGGGACAAACCCAAAGAGTTCAGCAAAGGCCTCGGAGGCTGGGTAGACAAAAACCTGCCTCCCTCACCATGTGGGTCAGATTTGCCATCTGTGCCTAACCAGTCTGAGCACCTGCTTTTAAAAAAGAAAAATTAAAAAGAAAGAAAAATTTTCCAAAGGACTTTACTTTTTAGGGCTCTTTTTTTTTTTTTTTTAAATAGGATCTCATTCTGTTGCCTAGGCTGCAATGCAGTAAGTAGTGCAGTCACAGCTCACTGCAGCCTTGAACTCCTAGGCTCAAGCGATCCTCTCACCCCAGCCTCCCCAGTAGCTGGGACTATAGGTATGCACCACCACACCCAGCTTCCAAAAGACTTTAACAGGACTCAGCCTTACAACATAATATTCCAAATGTCCAGGAAACAACCCAAGATTAAACATCATACTAAGAACCAGGAAATACTAACAGTCTTAAGGGAGCAGACGATAGACAACAAACCTGAGACAACCCAGATGTGAGAGCAGATAAAAACCACTGTTAAAACCATGCTCACCAAGGCATAGTTGAATATTCGTAAAGTGAATGGAAAGACATAAATTATCAGGAGGAAAACAATCTACTGAAACCAAAAGGAAAATTTAGAACTGAAAAGTATGAGGAGGAACCCCAAAAAACTGGAATTTGTTTATTAAAAATTGTGTATTTATTCTTATATGTTTAAACTTCACTCACCTTCAAAATGCTCTCCATTTGATGCAATACACCTATTAAGATACTTTTTATACTGCTCAAAACAGTTTTGAACTTGTCCATTTTGATGCCTTTTAGTGCTTCTGCCGTTTTTTGTTTCACCTCTTCCACATTAGGAAAATGTTTCCCTTTGAGGACTTTTTTCATGGGGGGAAGCAAAAAAAAGTCACTTGGGGTGAGATCAGGTGAATATGAAGGGTGGGACATGGGAGTCATGCTGTTTTTTGGTCAAAAACTGCTGATCACTCAGTACAGTGTGGGCAGGTGCACTTGTAAATCACCTATCATGAAATGGGCAAAAGCATTGAAAGAATCTCCAAAGAAAAATTTACTGAAGCCAAACACAGTCTCTCACAACAATGCTAGCTGGCACACATGCTGATGGGCCTAGAGGGAGAAGCCTATACTACAAGGGGCCTGCGCTCCGAAAAATAATTCCAGTTTTTTTGGGTCTCCCCTCATACGATATCTGAAATTTTAAAACCACTAGATGAACTCAGTAGCAGAACGAATATGATAGAGGAAGATCGGCAAAGTTGAAAAGAGGTCAGTAGAAATAATCTATGCTGAAGAACAGACAGGACTAATCTTTTTTTAATGTACAAAAACCTTCCACTTCTGAGAAGATGGACTAGACGTACTTTTCCTACCCTACTAAGTAAGACATTGGACATCATACGTAAAACAAGCATAAGAACATTCTGAAAGGTGGAGAGAAGGTAAGCTGTCTAGGGACTTAGGCCCTGAGGAAGGGCATGGTGTTGAGTTTCCTTTTGCCTTATGTATCCGGATTTGGAACTGAAGAAGCCTGTAACCCGGAAATGCCAACAGGTGCAAACAAAAAGCCCCAACAAAAGCCTGCTCTCTCTAGCTAAAGGTCCAGGGAAGGGGCAGCCTTGCAAGACAAAACAAACAAACAAAAACTGTTAGGCAATAACCACCCTATATCACAGAAAAACAAACTGCCCCACCTACCTCCCACTAAGTCTGCAATGGCCAACTGGAAGCCCAGATTTCCACCCTCGAGAGGCTGTAAGAAGACACCCCAACAACCCCTGCCAGGGTGGTATGAGAAAAGGCTAAATGGGGAACTAGAATTCTCATCAGAGCCAGCTGGTGATGAGCCTCACTCCCTGCCCCCCAGGTATCAGTGGAGACAAAGGGGCAGTCTGGGCTCCCACCTCCACCCAACAGTAACAAGGTACCCCACTTCCTTCCTGCTAGAGTGGTGTAAAAGGAGATCTGGTGGGGAATAGCAATGAGGCATCCCTTCCCCCAGTCAACTGGCATCAGCAGAGGCCCAGTGGGAAGCTGGACCTCCCGTCTCGCCTGGCAGTAATGAGCAGCCCCTACCTCAGCTGCCAACAAGGCTGAGGGGAAATTGGACCTCTACTCCCACCTAGCAGTAACTAACTCCCTTCCCTGCTGGAGCCATGCCAAAGAAAGCAGCTAAAACAGAAGGTTTAAATACTACTCAGAGCCTTAGAATATACCACAAAATGTGCAGCCTTCAATCAAAACTCAATCACCACACCAAGAACCCAAAAGATCTCAAAGTGAACGAAAAAAGAACTTAGCAGATGCCAACACTGGGATAGCTGATATGTCAGAATTCCATGAATACAGCCATGACAAAAATGCTTCAGGAACAATCACAAATACATTTGAAACAAATGAAGACATAGCAAGCTTCAGCAAAGAAAAAGATCTCGACAAAGAAACAGAAAATATGAAGAAGAACCAAATGGAAATTTTAGAATGAAAAAGTAGAACCAAAATAGAAAGCAGATGAGTGGGCTCTGCAGCATAATGAAAGGGACACAGGAAAGAATCACTGAACTGCAAAATACAGCAACAGAAAACACCCAATCTGGACAACACAAGCAGAGTTAGTAAAAAAAAAAAAAAAAAAAAACAGAGCCTCAAGAGTCTCTGGGGTTATAACAAGAGACCTAACATTCATGTCACTGGAGTTCCAGAAGGAGAGAAGAAAGCGAGTCTGAAAAAAATACTCAGAAAAAGAATGGCTTTCCAAACGTGACAAAAGACATGAACTTATAGATTCAAACTATAGATTCATCAAGCTAAGTGAATCTTGAATAGGATAAACCCAGAGAAATACACACCAAGGCACATCACTGAGAAACTTCTAAAAACCAAAGAAAAATAAAAAATCTTAAAAGAAGTGGGAGAGAAATGATACCTTACTTATAAAAGAGAACAGTTCAAATGACCACGGAGCATCAGAAACCATAGAGACCAGAAGGAAGTGACACCAATTTTCTCAGGCGATGAAAGAAGAGAACTGTCAACCCAGCATCCTATATCCAGCAGAAAGATCCTTCAGGGGCAAAGGAACAATCAAGACATTCCCAGATGGAGGGAAGCTAAGAATACCTGTTGCCAAAAGGCCTATCCTAATGAATGGTCAAAGATAGGACTCTAAATAGGATGGAGATGATGAGAAGACAACCTGAAAAAAAAAAAAAGAAGAGGGAAGAAGGAAAATGGAACACCATAAGCAAAAATATGAGAAAATACAATAGACTTTCCTTCTCTTCTTGAGTTTTCTAAATTATGCTTGAGGGCTGAAGATAAAATTATAACACTGATGTGGTTCTAAATATGTAGAGAAAACAATGAGGACAACTGTATTACAAACAGGGGAAAGCCCATAAAAGATGTAAGATTTCCATATTTTACTACCACTGGTAAAATGCTACCACCAGTATGCACATTAAAGTGATAACTGAAGCAATAACTAACAGGCAAAAAAAGAATTGTCTGTTCTATTCAAGATTCACTTAGCTTGTAGAATCTATAGCTTTATGTCTTTTGTCAAATTTGGGACGTTTTCAGCCACTCTTTGAGTGTTTCAAAGAGACACACTCTAAAACAATATAGGTATTTTACCACGACAAAAAACTGATAAAATGTTTAAAAATACATAAATAAATCAAAATGGAATCCTAAAAAATATTGAAGTAATACACATAAAGGCAAGAAAAAGAAAACAGAGAAACAGGAAATAAAAATTAAACAGCAAACCAAATCCCTAGCTCACAATATTTACATTAAAAAGACAGTTTGGCAGAGTAGACTGAACAACATGACTAAGCTGTGTGCTGTTACAAGAAACTCACTTCAAACTTCATGATGTAAGCAGGGTGAAAGTAAAAAGATAGAAAAAGACATATCATGCAAACATTAATCAGAAGAAAGCAGGGTATTGAGCACTTGAAATGTGAAAAAGAAAAAGAAAGCAGGAGCGGCTATATTGATATAAGATAAAGTAGATTTTAGACCAAAGAAAATTACCAGAGACAGAGAGAGACATTAGTGATAAAAGGATATAGCAATTCTAAATGTGAATGCATCAAGAACAAAACTGTAAAACATGTGAAACAAAAACTGATAGGACTGAAAGAAGAAACAGATAAATCTATAATTATATTTGGACACCTCAATACCCCTCCCTCAACAACTGACAGAACAACTAGATCAAGAATCAGTAAGGATGTAGAACTCAATGTCACCATTGACCAACAGGATTCAATGAACATTTATGGAACATTTTACCCAACAACAGTGGAATTCACATTCTCTTCAACTGCTCATGAAACATATACCATACACTACTGTTCTAACAGGTTCCTTTTGTTCTTGACTTAACTTCAAACTTTGGTTGACGTGGGGAGGTTTGGATGAAACTGGTTTGAGGGAAATTAACTGAATCAATTACAAAGCCTAAGGCCAATCTACAAATACACCTGGTATGCCTCCTTAAGTCCACCCTTACCTGATGGCTGAATCAGAATCCCCAATGAGCAAGTTCCCCAAATTTCAGTAGCAATTTTCTAGGTGATCAGATTTTTTTTTTTAATTTTTGGAAAGTCAAAATATCTGTAGCCTTCTGAATTAACTGCTTTTATAATATATCACATTGTTTTCTTTCTTCACTAATAATAATTTAGAGTCGGGGTGGGCAAGCTACAACCCACTGGTCAAATCTAGGCAGCTGCCAGCTTTTGTAAATAAAGTTTGCATATTGTCTACAGCTGCTTTTGTGCTAAAATGGCCGGGTTAAGTAATTGTGACAGAGTACTACATGGCTCACAAAGCCTAAGATATTTGCTGCCTGGCTTTAAGAAAATCTTTGCTGACCCACTGTAGAGTAACAAGTAAAGTTTGACCTTGGAATCAAGACAGAATAATTACAATTTTTGTGACAGTGTTTGACTACTGCCAAATCATATAACCTGACAATAACTAAGGAAAACTTTAAAGAGACTGTCTTCCTGGCTTCTGATTTAGGAAAATCCGCACACTTCTTACAGTGATTAGTATGCAAATCTGGAAAGATTCCATTTGTTTCTGAAAGAGGTACACAGGATTGCCACTTATTTCCTGTGCAGATGGACTCTGAGATTCCTTCATACAGAAATGTGCAGGTCGTTAGTTTTGTATAATTTGACTATTTACATTGATTTCATAATGGGGCATAAATAAAGCTTCCATAGCACACATTAGGTGGATGCTAGCTAGGCAGCACTTCAGGATTTGTGATCTTCACACTTGCAGAATTATGCAGGATTAGTGGGCTTTCCACAAACCATTCAGCTTTCTCGCCTCTCCCAAAGGCTTCAAACTCACATCTGTTAGAGAAAAGTAAAGGTGCTTAGAGAGCACACAGAGCAAGAAATCACTGGAATCCCTACCCCGCTTTCTCCTGCTTCTTCTCATGTGGTGGTAGTGATAACCACAGCAGCCCGTTGGCATCTTACTGTTCCCAGCTGAGAAGGAAATGCCCTCGCTGACCTCACTACTCAGCACAAGGTAGGCCAAACCTTTCCTTCACGCACTCATTCATTCAAAGATTTCTTCAGCACTATACAAGGGGGGACCTCAAAAAAAAAGCAGAATTTTTTTGGGGGGTGGGACCCTTGTAGTACAGGCTTCCCCTACTAGGTAAGTTCTAGGAACCCATTGGCATCAGTGTATCAGCTAGTGTTGTGAGCGGTTGCGTTCAGCTTCAGTGAATTTTTCTGGAAATTCTTTCAATGCGTTTGCCCATTTCGTGGTGGGTGATTTACAAGTGCACCTGCCCACACCGTGCTGAGTGTTCAGCAGTTTTTGATCAAAAATGGCATGACCCCCATGCCCCACCTTCCCTATTCACCCGATTTCACTCTAAGAAATGTTTTTTGTTTCCCCGGATGAAAAAAGTCCTCAAAGGGAAACATTTTGCCAATGTGGAAGAGGTGAAACAAAAAACAGCAGAAACACTAAAAGGCATCAAAATTGACAAGTTCACAGACTGTTTTGAGCAGTGGAAAAAGGAGTCTTGATAGGTGTATTGTATCAAACGAAGAGTACTTTGAAGGTGACTGAAGTTTAAACATATAAGAATATATACTAATTTTTTAATAAATAAATTCCAGGATTTTGGGGTCCCCTCTTGTACAAGGAGCTCTTGGAGAATGGGAAGAGGAGACAGGCGAAAAGGTGAAGCTGACAAGGATTTTGCCCCTAGAGAGAGAGGACAGAGGATAGGAGACAAATGCATTAAAAGAACAACAACAACAACAAAAACCCCACAACACCAAGTAGAAAGAAATAACTAGCAAAGAAATATTAACAGAGCTATGCAAAAAAAAAAAACCAACAGAGAAAAATGACTGACAGGCCAAGTGCTTGGTGAGCCTGGGTCTTGGCGAGGCTAAGATTGGAAAGTGGCGAAACAGGAGGAAAACGTCAGGCAGGAAGAGCCATAGGAAACCAGCGGGAAGGCATAGGGAACACAGGGGACCACAATGGCTCAGCGGGGTTTGAGAACAGGTGGCACCAGGTAGGGCAGGGGCAGGGCTAGATGTTGGAGAGCCGGGAATGCAAGCCAGGCTACGGGCAACAAGAGACCCGTCCAGCCAGCAAGCAGCATGTAAGAACTTCCCAGCAGGGCACGCATCCCAGGGAGGTGGCAAGTGACTGCCATCAGGCTAGGGTGTCAAACCTCAATGGAAGTACATGAGCAGTTGTCAGGACAGGCCAGAGGTGCTGGGAGTGAGACTGGGTGACCCTCAAGATGCTTTCCCAACTTCCATTCCCGACAACACAGAGTTCAGCCACCAGAGGCATACTCCAAAGATTAAACAAGGAGCAGGAGGGGCAGGAAGGGGAAGACCAGGGCCAGGAGGCAATAGACTCCCAGATCGAGGGGAAGTCATGTGACCCAGTCTGTGGCAAATAGGACCAAGCAATCCTGCCGCCTTGGCCTCCCAAAGTGCTGAGATTACACACATGAGCCACTGCACTTGGCCTCCCCATAATTTTAAAATGTAGGGTATCTTACAAAAGAAAATTTTAAAATGTTTACTTAATCAAATTATTTAGCTTTTTCTTTATTCTTTTTGGATTCCATCTTGGTTAGAAAGGTCTTTTCCCATTCAAACACCATAAACTGTCCTGTATTCTTGTAACAATTTATTTGTACATTAAAATCTTTCATCTACCTGATTCTGATTTTGAGAAACTACCATTCATCAATTAAAAAGGTATTTGTAATGTGCACATAATAAAACACTGTACAACCAACGAAAATCGTCTTAAAACATGCACTTTTCTATGATCCAACTTTCTACTATCAAATAAGCATCCAAAAGAAATGAAAGCATATATCCCCAAAGGATTACAATGCCTTTATTCATACAGCCAAAGACTGGAAACTGTCCAAAAGTCCAACAGGTGAACGGATAATCTAGTATACGCACACAATGCAATGTTACTTAGTAACCAAAAAGAAGGAACACTAACATGATGAATCTTTAAAAAGTCTAAGTGAGATAAAGCAGTTGGGCATAAAAGAAAACATACTGCACAATTCCATTTGTATGAAATTGTTTTATAATCAAACCTGTTCCTGGCGAGAAAGCAGATCAGAGGCCGACTGCCAGGACCCAGGGGAGGGTTCTGGGGTGTTGTTAGTGCTGTTTATCTCAATCTAGGCGATGCTTACACAGGTGCACAGTTATCAAAATTCATCCAACTATATACTCTTCAAATGAGTTAACTGTTCTGCATGCAAATTAGGCTTCAACAAAGTAAATTTTTAAAAATCATGTTTTCAGAGAGTAAAAAGTAATATAGGAAACATTCTGCAGTGTATTTTCCCAGCTTTTCTTTCATGCATATTTACATATATGCAAATACCAAATATTAATCACTTTTAAGTGTAAGATTAATAATGACTTTTTTGTGTGTGCTTTTCTGTGTTATCTAGATTATATTAAATCAACATGAATTACTTTAGTAAGGTGAAAAAATTTTTTTAAGTGTCTGTGGCTTGTCTGTGTTTTACTGGGCACTTTGTACAACTTTATAAAGACAGCAGCGGCCTGCCCAAGGAGCTCATTGCCAGCCTTGGGACATCCCAGGTGGGGGTTGGCAGAAGAGGGGGGCAATCCTCCCACAAAGGTAGAGCCTGGGCAGTGGCTCCCACAGCCCCCTAACACATACACACACAACTCTCCTCCCAGCCCCAACTCTAAAAGAACAAATGCAGGGTCTATCTAAGTGCATTCTACGGCTGCCAGGGGGAATAACCCAGATATCATCACAGTGTTTCAAGTTCAATGAGCATGACCCACTTCAAGATGCCTCCTCTCGAGGTTTCCTGTTTTCAGCCTGCCCTACTTCCCACCAGGCTAGTGGCTCACAGTACTTGCTGTCTCAGCTTCCTCAGGCGCAGGCCTCACCCGGGCCCAGAAGATTCCAGCCCTCTGAATTTCTAGTCTTATCTTTGTTCTTGAATAGTTAGTCACTTTCCCAGCATGGTGACCCACGGAGGAAAGAGCACGTGCCTGGGTTCAAAGCCAGCTCCCTTCTGTTCTTCAATGCCCCTGGGAGCAATCAACTCACAGCTCCTGTTTCCATGTCTGAAACAGGAATGATATTATGGTGAAAATGAAGAAGATGAAATAACGAAGTGGCCATCCTGGTATGGCACACACTGTGGCCCTGGCTCTGTCCTTAGCCCATCTGTCACCTACAGCTCTAGGGCTGTCCTCTGCTTCTTCTAACAGGTCCTCACAGGGCCTGTCTTTGCACAATTCTCCATTTCTTTTCGCTCCTCAACCCCGTTGATTCAGACGCATTCAGACACCATGTCAGGGAATGGTAGGGGCTAGGCAATGCCGCTCTGCTAACTGAATCAAATATCCTGTGAACTGGTTCATGTTCTGCCCTACAACCCTACTGACCTCAAGCATGGACATGGTTCCTTTTGGGGACTGCATAGTCAGGAGGAAAATACACAGGCCGTACAACTGTATTTCTGCACTCATGTGTTTCCCAACTTGTTTGTGTTTTCCCATCATGTTGGAGAGCAATCCTGTGGGGAGGGCTTCCTGGAGGAAGTCCATCAGCCCAAGTTCCCACTGTCCATGCCCTCTGTAAGAGGGACCAAGCTCTAGACACACTAGCCAGGCAGCTCCAGATGAACCTACACAAAAGCGCCTCCTGCTTGGCAAGAGTGATGCAATAACTACGCCAAGAGATGACAGGCAGCTGCAGAAGCCGCTGGCCAGCAAAAACAAGCACACTAAAAGTAGCCGCTGCACCACACCAAACCAGAACTGGTGACCGGAAACCATAATAGGAGCTGGCCAAGGACACCAGCCCTGAAAACAGGCACTAAGTGACTTCCCACCCAGATGTCCTGTAACGGTGAGGGTCTGTCTGGAGTCCACATGGCCTCTTTAGCATGAAGGAAGCCGTACTGCCCAGTGGCTACAAGCATAGCACCTGGAGTTGGGCCCACCAAGCCTCAAACCCTGGTTGGGCCAGTCACTCACACCCACCACACATCAATTCCTTTACTCCTAACAAACAGGGGTAGCTACTCCACAGGAATCCATCAAGTTTGAACATAATGCAGAACAGAAGCTTGGTGTCTGGCACTTAATAAGTACTCCATCAAATGGCAGTCATCATCCCTCAGCCTAGAGATTTACAGGAAAGCTCAAGCCCTTCAGGCCCCAGGCCAGGCATCTGTGCTCCTTGTGTGGCTAAAGGGAGCACAAACTAGAGATGCTGGCTGGGGTGGGGAGGGAGGGTGGGTTATGCTAGAAGGCCTGAGGGTGATACTTGAGGCATGATATTTCTCCCAAAGGGGACATCGGAAAGACCATAGGAAAGACAAGTCTCAGATACCCAGCCATAGATAGGCTCTCCAAACGCAATGCTTCTGATGATCCTAAGGCCAGAAACCATGGTTATGGGTCTGAGGCCACTTTGGCCTTGGTCCTACTCAACATTCAGCTCTGTCCCCACTCCCAACCCAATCCAGAGAGCCTTACAACTCAGGGTCAGAAAGCGCCCAAAGCACCGTCGACTGCTCACAAGGGGTCTAAAAGGCATCCCAAACTCAGAATACCCACCAGAGACTCATGTCCTCTAACACCCCCACCCCTAATTATTTCTTTAAAAAAAAAAACCTGCTTTCCTGCAGGACTCTCTCTCTCAGCAAGCAGCAGCTCCAACACCCCAGACCCCACACTATCTTTCCTCCCCATATTCAGTCCCTCCACATCCACCCCTGATTACCACCACGGCCTCTGCCTGGACCAAGCCAACAGCCTCCCAACCACAGTACCTTGTCCCTCACTGTCTGTTCTGTACACAGAGGCCATAGAATCCTGGAAAATGCTAAGTTGGAAAAAACCGTCTGGGGTCTCCCATTCCACTCACAGTGAAAGGCAAGTTCCCATCTTAGCCTACAAGGCTGTGGGAGACCAGGGTCCCACTTTCTCTCACCCATCTTCCTCAGCTCTGCCACCCTGGCCTCCTGGTGGTCTCTGGGCATCTGCACTTGCTGTTCTTCCTGCCTAGATGGATTTCTCCCAGACATGCAGACCACTCAGTCTCTCCAGGTCTCTGGTCAATGCCACTGTATGAGTGAGGATGCTAGGACCACTGTGTACTAGTGATGTGCACAACCCCGCCCCCTACCCTGCAGGCTCTTGTCCTCTGTCCCAATTCCACCAGACATACTTGTCCATGTGTGTCCCCTCTCTCTCCTTAAGGGACAAGGCTCCACTGCTGCAAGGACTTTGCCATATATGCTGAGCCAGGGCTAGGACACTGCCCTGCTGTCCCCAGTGGGCACTCAATAAAAACTTTCCAAAGAAGGAATGAATGAAATTGAACACACCCACACTTCCCAGCCTTGGGTTTCCTTTCATCCTGAACACCTCCCCTTTCTCAGGGTTCAAACTCCACCCCTGTAATCCTTCCCTTCCCTCAGAGGATCGAAGGACATCTCCATTATAAGCCTCTGCCAATCCCTTGGCCGCCAGACAGCTCTGCACAAGATCCCTAGGGAGGCCGGTCAGCATGCATGTCCTTGTCCCATCCCAACCGCTGCACCAGGGCCCTGCGTCTTTTCCATGTGTATCAACATTACACTTCTCCAAATCAGGACGGCCTCTAGAGGTCATGTGTTGGCCAACCTGTGGTACCAAAAATCAACTCCCCAGCCCCCAAGCAGGGAACGCGTCCCAACAGAAGATCAGGAGCTTCTTCTTTAACTTCTTGACAACAGGAAGTCCTCACCCTGCAAGGGTGCTTCTCAGTTTGGGGAGCCCAGCTAAAGAAAAGCATTTGTCCTTAAGTCAAACTACAATGGAGGGAGGGGTGTGGGGGGTTAGGCACCCCTCCCCCCATCCATCCATAATCAATCTAGTCCAGATGGTGCCCTGCAGACAGGTCCGAGACAGGCCCCGCCGACCTCACCGGCGGTCACGACCCCAGGCGCTGCCTCTCTGGGTCTCACATCCCCGCAGGGGTCTGCGGGCGCCCGGCCTTCCCCTCCCGCCTCCGGCACCTCTGCGGCGCTCTTTGTCATCCCGGTCCCTGGAGTAGATCGACCCTCAGCGCCCGGGACGTCTCCCTGCCAGCTGCCGCCAACATCCGCACCCCCACCTCCGAGCCTCCCGCCCGCCGGCATTCTCCCCCTCCCCGGCGCCTCCGGTCTGCCGGCAGCCGCCCCCCCGCCCCCGGCCACCTACTCCAGCCCGGGTCGACCGAACCCGGTTCCCCACGCCGCCCTCCTCCCTACCTCCCTCCCCGGCCCGGGCCGTGCCCGGCGCGCTCCCGGCGGCGCAGGCTCCGGGCGGACGGCGGGGCGCCGGCACCCCGGGGCCGATCCCGGGCGACGGCGACACTCACCCGCGCCGGGGGCGCCGGCTCCCGGCCCCGGGCTCCGCCACCAGCGCAGCAGCGCCCGCGCGGGCTCCAGGCTCACCGCGCAGCGCTGCTGCTTCACCCACAGCACCGAGCGCAGCGGCTCCGCCGCCCCCGTCGCCCCCATCGCCGCCGGCGCGGCTAGTCCGCCGGGCGGGGGGCGCGCGGACGCCGAGGGGCGCGGGACCGTTAGCGGCCCCTGCAGTCGGCCCCGGCGGCGGCGGCGGCGCGGGGCGGGCAGGGAGGCGGGGCGGGCGGCGCTGCGTCACCCCGTACGCAGAGCGGCGGGCGGCCGGGGACTGGGAGGGGGCCGGGGACCCGGGAGGGG